>JAMKCH010052074.1:0-13848 GCA_023653785.1 Ophioderma brevispina | reverse complement strand
CTGGTGCCGATGACTGCTATCGTGAGGGACGGTTTCTATCCTGTTGGAGGTCGCGCCCAGGCATCTCCTCATCTCCTCCGGGGCGGTGGAGTTCCGTCCATCCCAGCCCAGCCTGAATCCTGACCACAGATTTCTTCGGGTCTGGTCTGGGGCGGTCACATTCGAGACGAGACTGTTTCGGGCCGATCGGGCCGCGGTCGGCCGCTGATCATCTCTTCACATCACTGTCCTGGAAATCGAAGGCATTGAATTCTATTTCTGATCTTTACGGACTTAGTGGGCCGGTTCAAAGGTCTCATCATCCGACCACACCACTGGTCGGTGTCGTACATCAACCGGCAGGGTGGAATGAGATCCCCCCCCCCACTCTTTGCATCAACACGAGACGAACTTATCGAGTGGGTTTGGCATCGAGAGGGGAATCACGTTAATGGTTGCCCACATACCGGGTGTTCACAATGTCACTGCGGATTGCCTATCTAGGAGGGGCGACAGGGCCACGGTGTGGAGTGTCCCTGCTCATCGGGTAGCGTGTCAGATCTCTCTTCCGGGTTCTCAATCGCCCGTCTATAGATCTGTCGCATCCGCCAGAAATGCCAAGCTTCCTACGTACTGCTCTCTGGGACAAGATCCCGGAGCGTGGGCCTTGGATGCTCTCATCTCTCTGGCCTGGATCGAGGATGAGGCTTAACGCCTTCACCCCCGATCCCACTCATCCACGAGTGAGAACTCTCTTGTCCGGTGGACTCACCTGCGATGGTCCAGACGATCTGGCACGCTTTCTCTGACAAGCGTGGCCGCTGTCAGGAAATGCTTCCAGACGCAAAGGCCTTTCTCATGACTCTGCCAACTGGCGGCCAATGGCCTGTCGAAGGTTCACACACTTCACTTGACTCCACTTTAATTTTGTGCAAACTAAAAAAAAATTGTCCGGCCACTGCCTCTGTTCGCCAGCCTCGCAGACTTCTTATTCGTTATTCCGTAGTGGCCTAGACACGAACACATCAAGATCTATCACCGAGAAACGGCCCCTGGGGCTGTTCTGAAAGTTGATGAATCCTTGAACCCAAAAACCGCCTTGTTTAAAAACCCGCAGTTCAACACCAGGCCGCCAACGAAGCCCAGTTCTGCCCATGGGTGGGACTTGGCAACCGCCCTACGGAGTTTGACTGGCGTGCCGTACGAGGCCTATGGGCTCCGCCAGTCTGGCTGCCGTTACATCTGAAACATTTCCAATACTTGCAATGCGTCAGGTCCCGTCGCGTCCTTCCGAATTGCCGCATTGTAGGTGGAGAAGTTCATAGTTTTCGGACGTTTCGGTGCCACTCAACTTTTTCCGCCTGGGTTTTCTCCAAAAAATGAACGACCTGGCTTCAGGGCTCGGCCACTTTTCTTTACCGGATATGTCGGGTGGTGAGGGGGGCGGAGAACACAGCTAGAGCAAAGTGAAAAGGTGTACGCAGCACGTGTAGTTGCAGTAATTGGCAAGACTTCATACGTGTAGATAGCAACAAAACAAGCTCTACATGTCCCTGCCCTACTCTCTAAAAACCTGATGGTGAATGTGTTTCTGATCAACGCCTATTGGAGTATGCTGTCTCCATCTCCATGCTCCTCCCAAAGAGGGCTGATAGGCACATGATGTGCCATTGTAGCCCCTGCCTACACTTCATAAACCAGAGCAACTACTCGTCCAACTGGTGTAGACACTATGTTTTGTCTGAGCTAGTACATTTTCTATATAGATCCGAACCGAACCTGTTGACCACATTTGGAAACTGGGAAGATTGTTTGTTTGATAGCTTTTTGTTTTGGTAGCTCATCTCCTTAAGCATGAGCATGACAACTCCTCTCACCGGCACTCATAAGTACTAAATACAAAAGAATTACTCGGTGAATAAGTAGGCTATGTTTCTGTTATTCATTTCCTTGGGTCTAGAAATTCCCGTTTACAAATTAATCCCGACTTGTTTTAAAGCGATGCTAGTTTACACATAATTAGTTCTAATGTTGATGAACGTTAACTACATTCTGGCAAATAGTCGAGATGCTTTGATATCCATACAGGCCTTGAGAATTTTCCTTCAATTTGGGTTGTTAAGAAACACTTCGGTGATTTTTGTATCCTTTCAATGCGATATCATTGATAGATAAGGGATATTTTAAATGAGCTTTGTGCGAACTACAATGTATATTTTTATGATTATCATCAATTTTGAAATTACTGATTGCAAAAATGGGAAAGTCTTATTCAAAATTAAGTGAAAAAAACGCCTTTAATATAACTGAAATATATTGTAACCTTTTTAATTCAATTTTAGACGATCAATGTAGCAGATATCTAGAAGGTTTTTATGGCATGTTTAGATAAAATAATAGGTGGGTGTTGATATATTAGCAAAATATGCTTAAAATGGTCATTTCGCGGCCTTTTGGAATATGGCCGACAGGGACACAATGCAATGGCCTGTGAGTGGACAAACATTGTAACATGCATTTAAGGCATATTTTTTATGACTCAGTATAGATAATAGACAGAAGTTAAAAGGCAGGGTTGAAATATTAGCCCCCCCCCCCCCCCCAAGATGCCTCAAATTGTCCTTTTGGCGGACATATTGGCAAGAAAATGGCCGACGTGGGTGCAAATTGCGATGGCTCCTGATTAATCTGTTAGTATTCCTTTTCTCACATCGTGCCAAATTTCATGCTTGTATCACAAAAAATGCACGATAGGGTAGCTATGCCGCCTCGCTATAAATACTAATACATGGTATAATTAACATTTAATGGGTATGTCAATCGTAAAAGCAAGCATTATAGATTGAATAAAGGTGGCACATTTTCATGAAAATTAATAAATGAATATTAAATCTGTTCTGAATATCAGTTACCACCGGTATACACTAACATTGCCATTGGCTCCAGCAATAAAAGCCGTTATTGATAAGTAACGCCACCGGTAGCAGCGGGTATAAAGCGCTCAGTTTCCTTTTTTTATTTGGAACTTGCCGAGCCATTGGTACTGTCTATCCCATGCATTTGACAGATTAGGTGTTATCACCGCCGTTTAGAGTGAGCTTCATCGTTCACGAAGAAAAATAAACTCTGACGTACTTGATGTATATGTCATTTCATTGAGTCATTAAAAAAGGAACAAAGCAATGAAAGAAACTGTTGTAGTAAGCTGTGATCTAACATCATTTTACAGAACCAAGATTCTACTCTATGCAATTTACCTCGTGTTTTTAGAAGAAAAAAAGAAGGGGATCCAACGACCTATGCTAAAACGCGGTCAAATGAATACAAAAGGGATACCGGCAGGTTTCTGGTTTTGGTTCTGCCAAAGATGTATTGCCAAACAATTTGTTTATGAATTTTGTCATCTTTGTTTCCTTTTCGAATAAATGTTGAAATATACGGTCAAGGCTGAATTGGCAGCACGTGGAAGCCCAAGGTTTAATATTATGGTAGCTTGTGCGCTTTGCGTCATGAAAAATAACCCAATCTTAATCGGGGTGATGATAGTAGCTGACATCCCTTTTCAACTGACATGGATTAATAACAATGTCTCGGTACTTTCTGATAAAGCGCAATCTGAAGTGCTTGTCTGTGCTACCAGGGGGATTTCTGTATATCAACCCAGTTGCTTTTATTTGCGCATTAATTATTCAGTGTCAAGCAATTGTGCAACGTTTTAACTTTTGCAGAATCAGTTACTTCGCCGATATGCATAATAAAAGTTCTTATTCAAGCTTCTCTCTTTGATTACAGGCGTATACGCTTCACAAGTGAGTTCATGTGCATAGTAAATATTTACCCCAAATGAAGTGGTTTAGAATGAAAACTCAACAGTTTGGATATATAAAAATATTAACTGTGATAGTGACACATCAGAAACTCTTGCCTATTAGCTTTGGACACGGATCCGTTGAGGTGTGTTTTGCGCATTTGACTACCACCTTTTAACCATATGCTTTTTAAGATGTGGGGTATTTCTGAATAACAGTCACTGGTTGGAGTAATACATGGAGATTGTATTTGCTTGCTTGCTTAAATGTAGTCTTTTGCTTAATTGTGTGAGTTAGGCGCCTTTAATTGGAAACGCAGTCTTTCATTAATTCCAACATCCCAAAACACTGCCAAAATAACACGTTCAGTGAAGCCAGGTATATTATGGGTATTGCGTAAAGCTTTCAACGGATTACATCTGAAGGTTTATGTGCTAACAAAGAGTAAAACTGTAATGTAAGGTTACTAACAATACTGGAATCACTCGTGGAAGGTATTGCAGTATTTGAATAACGATTGTGTAACTTATTTTTCAAGTTTATTTGAGGCAGGAAATCCAAAATGCCGTGATTTTTTTGTCGTTCCTAGTACCTACGTCACAAAACGGTTTACACACTTTTCTTATTCATTCTTTCCTGAACAAAATACATATTCGATAATGAGAGAATAAGATAGGATTTATTGCTTTGCCTATCCTATATCGTTTCATATTTTAATGGCTGTCCTGTCCAATATTGTTTATTATCATGTTTTGAGGAGTCTAAGTGTTGAAAATATATGATCCGAAACATGATAATCATGAAGTCGGATGATTTACGCCAATATTAAAATCCAAATTATTTATTTAAAAATTGAGTTTTTAAAATATTGCGCCCGACCCGCGTCTTGCCTAATATTTTGCATCTCATTACTCGACCAATAAATTTGGGTTTCAATTCTATCAATTTATTTGATATGAGAAGTGGATCCCGGCGCGGCCAGTATCCAATCGGGGCCCGGGGGGGAAAAAAAAAAAAAAAAAAAAATCGCTGTTTAAGACTCCCATTTTAGCATCGTGGTCACCCTCCCAAAAAAACCTATTTTTTAAACAGAAATACCCAAACACCCCTATTTTTGGAAAAATTTCCAAACATAGACCTCATTTTTTTTTAATTTCACCCAAAGACCCGCCATTTTTTGGACAATTTAGCAAATTTGTCACCCGAAGTTGAATCGAATCGAATGCACCGGCCTGGCTTTGGAAGCGCCAACCTTATACCACTATCCATTTCATATGTGAGTGTCCCCCATCTACTTCGACAATTGGATACGGAAAACAACACATCTTATCTTTTATTCCGATTCTTTTTAATCAAACATTACCAGACAAGGAGGACATCCAAAGTATTGAACACTCATTGCTTGGAAATCGGAACTAGCAAAATGGTACTGTCCACCCTGGTACTCTGCCTATAAAACATGCAATGAGTTCATTTATCTAATAGTGAACTCTCATTACTTGTACTGCAGAATGGTATCCAACATTTTATGGTTGTTTTCTTTTTAAGTAGCAAAATATTTTTGTTTGTTCTGTTTTTTTCTATGCTATAAAGACAAGCGTCTTTTTTATGAAAAGAAAACAAACATTTATAATCCTTATCAGTGCAACACTTAAGTGCCCAAGCTAAAAAAACTTTCGTTAGTGCCCGGGGTGGGGGGTTCCTAGGAACCCAACCCAGATAACCACTTTTCCATGGGAGTTTGATCATCACACTAACACAAGTAAATGGGGGTCACGTAAGAACCACATACCCACAACAAAAATGAAAATCCGAACTTTGACCTATAGCCAATTGAAATTGTCACTCTCCGAAAAAAAGTGTGGTTCGCACATTTCCATCTTCAGCAACTCCAATATAAGGTTTATAATTTACTATATCTAGAATAATCAATTAAAATAATTATTGCAAAATATAGGTAAATTTATGCCATCTTGTATTTTTCTCAGAAACTTCAAATTCACCTTGGTCTTTCCCATAGACTTACACAGTTAAGAGCACGGTCATGACAACATTAAAATTGATGCTCTCAGCATATAAAAGGTTATTTGATTTAAGTTTTATTAGTTATTGATAAATTGCATCCTAAGTTATATATCTAAGCAAATAAATCCCAAAAGATTTAATTACTTTAATTTTTTAAAAAACGAAAAATCTTGATTTTTTCACTTCCGTCACTTTCGAGACCAATGGGGGAATTCCTAGGGACCCACCTAATTATTCTAAGAGCAGTTGGAAGGATTTTATTTATTTTTGTATCCAGGAGAAGCGTATTCGATAAACCAGACAATTAGCAAAAAAAATCCTTGAAAAATTTAATTCCGTAATCGAGATCGCAAAAAAAATCAAATTGTTGGGTACTAGGGAACCCCCAGCTTCCTTGGGCAACTTAAGGTTAAGAGACACTGGTAACATTTGAAAATAAGTGCGCCCTCAGATTTTTTTCACACAAAACTGAAATTAATTGTCTCAATATTTTTGCATGGTTTAACAAGCTTGGGGAGGGTTTCAAAACTCACCCACCGGCTGCTGCCTGTTCCGTCCGGTTCTTCCAGGCTCGAACAGTTGTTCCATTTGGTCCAAACAATTAAACAAGACGGTTTGTACACCGCCATGAACCGCACGTCAACCGACGGTTGAGTTTGAAACCACCCATTAGCCTGTTTTATATACATTAGCTTCACCCGAAATGATAAAGACCAATCAGCGCCCTTATGAGAAAACAAATGTATTCTATATAAAATGACCCCTGGCGACTTTTAGCAGACGACGGGAATGGCATTTAACGCAAGAAAACACCCGCCAGAGTTGATTCCCACGTCCCACGTTCATGCACCCTGTTGATTAGTGTGGATCTTTCTGGTTTTATATCAATGAGTACTAGTCGATGATTTTCATGTAATAGACACATAAGTTGTTGATTAAAATTACTGGCAATACTTAAAGTTAGCCTACAAAATAATGATACTAGAGCGCCTTTTACAAATTAGGCAGGCGCTGACAGACAAAAAAGGCAAGAGCTTTTTTGTAATACGGCTTACCATGGGGTGGTTACCACTGTCCCCCTCCGAGAATTCGTTAATAAGCACCCGATACTTATATTTTGGATACCAGTGATAGCTATGGTCCTTCCATTGATACCTTACATAAGTTACCAACAATGCCTAGTATGGGCGTCACAATGACTCATCAACTTGCAACTTCCGCGAGTCCTGGCAAAATTGGCATTTTCCACAAAATAGGTTGGAAAATCAAATTTTGCGCTAAAAAAGGTAAATATCGGAATTTTCATGCGGTTTTCAGTTCTTAATGATGGTAATGGGCTAGTTTACAATGAACATCGATTTTAGAGCATCCTGTGCATAATGTTTTCCACCCCCCTTATTCTTCGCTTGGCGGGCATACCCAACCCCGGTGAAGGTGCCACCTTCACATTAATTTCGCTAAAATACCAGAAAGGCTGAGAGAATGATTACCTAGAATCTTTTTACGCAAGCTGTAGGCAGTTATCGGCACCGGAACGAAGTTCACCGGGGGGGGGGGGCCGGTAAGTAGAGGGTTAATGCACCGGTCGGTTTGGGTAGTTATTTCTATGTGTAAAGTATATCTCTATTCCTCCAATAGCATAAACTTCCCATTGCGAGCAATTGAAGAAATCTCATACTTTTGGACATGTGTCATTACGTTTTAAGAAAACGATATTTCGGAATACTTGCTTGATGGCAAATTATTGGATCAAAAACGATTATTAAAACATGGGACTAAACTAATAAAAGGGATATGAAACCGCCTATTCGCTTTGTGTTAACTGTTTACGTTCTGTTGTGCCTCGGCTTGGTGGATCATAACTGTGTGCTCAAACTAAATTGCATGTTAGAATTCATAATTGGTGTTAATTATTGCTCACCTTTTCCTCATGCTGTTTACACATTTAATTTCTCTATGTAACACAGGAAGTTCTAGAAAACGAAGCTTAAATTAGCAGTTACAATTTCAATGAAAAAAATCTGTCACAGGTTGACGAATTCGAAACTGTCCCTAACATTGTCCTCAAGCTAGTCCACAAAATTGACGATAAAATTCCCACAATTGACCATTCATAACCACATAACAGGAGAACAAAATAAATCGGTTGTTACAGATTCAAAAATGGACAAAGAAGATTTCCAAACGTGCACAAATTCTCCCGGACCAAAAATGAAAAAACACTTTTCCTAAAATTTGGCTAATTAAAAGTAGGACATTCAAACCTTAGACCTTGCTGAAATAAAATTCACCCAAAAGTTATTCCAGTCGATTTTATGGCAAACAAATTTGAGAAGCGCACCTAAAATGTTATTTATGCAAAGGAGTATAAACGCCAGGACCGATTTGAATTTTTCCACCAAAATTTATGCGCAAATGATATTTAGGCATAACATAAAATCTTGGGAAAAAAAAATTAGCGTTAAAACTTGGGCGACGAAACGAAATGCGCATTTAGCGTTAAAACTAATTATACCGTCGTCATCGGACATTGTCTTACCAATTCTTTGCCGGTATCATACAATACAAAGGCCTTTTTAAGGAATAAGGAAATTGTTTCATTGTGAGTTCTGCTAATGTAAAAAATTCAGTCGCGCTCGAAATCCCTGTATTATACAGATGAGGTACCTTGGGGTTGGTTTCTGTATCCAACGGTATGATCATAATCACCAAGGTTACTTTTCGGGATACCAATTGACACAAACTCACTGAACCATCTGCTCATATATTTCATCTAAGTGATACGATATCATTCAATTTTTAAAAGAAAAAAATGTAGAAATGTTTTGGTAGAAATAAATTGGTAGAAATATCACCCTTTCAAATTGCATTCCCCAATTAAATTCAAAGGCTTCAGTTTTAATTATGGGATAGGTGCATGTTTCTGTACTGTACGCATGGGTGCTAAATCAATCAAAGCCTGAGAATTGTTCATTTCCTACATTGCATGAGGTCTTCATTTCCTTCTATTCAATTAAAACTGAAAAAAATCATGTTTTCATAAGCGGGATGGACAAATAAAACGAAGAACTAACAGAAAAGCGCCAGTGAACAATAAAACCGGATATTAATGCTATTCATCAGCGCACAAATTGCAGAGAATTTTTTCAAAAACATTTCAAATCATCTCTCAATAACATAATAATCCTGAAACACAAAGATTTATTTCCGGTAAAAAATCATGTTAGGATGCGAATATATGTGAGAAGTCATAAAAATTATCGTGTACAGAACAAAAGGCTCATAGAAGTAATTTACGCAGTTCCGCCAACTAGATTAAGAAATTATAATGTTGCAGTTGTTATAATTTAACCTTTGAAACATACTTTTTTCGACTGGTTCAAAATACCCATTTAAATAGTTTTCATAATGACTCGACCCACTCAAAACTTGTATTGGTATGCGGTTTGAAGCTTGCGATTACTATTTCCCATATGTGAACAATACACTCACGATACTCCTAAACCGCCGAGATACAGCATTCCATGGAAAAAAGTGAAACTTTGAGCGTTTCTTTCACAATGAAAACTCTCATACAACAATATCACACAAAAGTACAAGCTCAAATTTCAACTTTATGATGACAAAATTGTTTAGTTATGAATTAACAACTCCAGCCATATCGAAAACGCTAGCACGAGATGCTTATTATCGTAGATAGGCTCATAGTGGGCAAATCGAAGTGAACTTGACGCATATCACCCGCAGCCGCGCGCAAGTGGCGAAGCCTGCTAAAACTAGACGGGGATCCGTCTGTAATACAGCCACGGTAGGTATTTAGCTGGCTGGACTTTTTTTCCCGTTTGTAGGATTATGGAACCATCTTTTCCACATATCATGCGGGGACAAATGAATAATAAATATAAAAAAAAAACGGAAGATTTTTTTTTTTAATCTTAAAAAGGAATTTTATTATGGGATAAACAGCAATTTTTGAAAAAAATAAAGATTTGATGGACGTCACGGCATTGATGGTTTATTATTTTGCTTCGGGGGACCCATTCAGGGAAAAAATGACGTACGTATCCCTACATTGCGAAAAAAAAACAACCGATTATCGTCATAGTACGTCGGTTTTTGAATCAGTAGGGGAAAGGTAAACTTTTGTACTGTTTCGAAATACTAAACGGTGTCTTTTGGAACAAATTAAACAGCACTTTGGGCAGAGGGTCATCGTACAGCCTGATTGAAATAGTCGGATTTTAGATATATCCGGTCGCCCGAAGAAGCAAAAACTGATACCTGCTACCTGAAAAGTGACGGTACCTGACACGTGACACCCAAAACCCTATTCATCTCGGTACCGTTTATAACTACAAAACGGCAAAGCAGCAAGCATTCTGCATATCCGTTGTCACAGCGTACATCGAATAAATGTGAGACTAGGAATTTGATCAACATTTAACATCAATGATAAGCCTTCTCTATAGCATGAAATACAATGAGAGTACATGGTCCAGTTGGATCTGACGGCTGACTCATGACCTGAAGGTTTGGTCGAACCCCGGTGCGGCCACTGTGTCTCGCCTTTTTTTTTTTTAAAAGAATTGTAAGTATTTATATAGCGACTTTACACAAAGTCTCAAAGCGCTTTAAATATTCCGCTGTCACTAATATATCAATTTCCAAATTGAAAATTTGGAAGCCAATTATAATGGCGCACTGTACATTGTGGAGTCTGGCCCTATCGCCTTTGCAAGAGAGATGGGCATCTGTTTCGTGTGTGCACAGATCCGTCACCTTTACCGTTTTACTGTCGAGCTATTGCCAGGTACTGTCTTTTTCATTGAAATATGGAAAATGAACAATGATGTGATTAGATAGAAAATTAAAATTTAAAATAATTAAGTAAAAAACTTAATTGTCAATCAAATTTTTTTTTACAAAAGTTCACATCAATCATGCTTCTGTTAAAGTTACGGTGCATAACTCAAATCTCCAGAAACTTCCACTGCAAAAGTCATCTTTCTATCAAACCATTAATACCCTTGAACATCGAGCCATGGCTACCGAGCTATGCGCTCTGTAGCCATGCGCACCGATTACACTCTAATATCAAAACCACAGCATTATAATATTAACACCCCAAAAACAGTGCACTCCTGGATGTGTGCGAGTAAATTGCTCAATATACTGCCCAAATGTATTACTTACAAAAACATACCAGTCTACAATAAATTTGATGAAAATTACATGTTTTTGTCAAGATCTAGAGCAGTTCCCACAAACCCCAAGCAAGGGTCCGTAATTTGTGTCTGGTGGACTTTTGAAGGTTTTAGGAACGTTAGAGAATAAATATAGAACAGCAGCCCACATGTTGAACTCAAGCAATCACATGATTGAACATGTTAAATATCGAATTTTATTCAGCCGGAATCTGATATAAGGATCGCCATTTGCTGCACAAAATATCATCGCTAGACTCAAATTAGAGATATCCAGTACATTACACTTGTTTTGACAAGTAGGAAAAATTGCTACACCACTTTGGGTTGTTGTGTCATGATTGTTTCGAGTTGGGAGTTAATTAAGTATCGTTCCCAACACGCTATATTTTATTTCATTTTATACTTTGCCCCCAGCCTTTTCCTTTTTTGGATGAGTGACTACTAGAATTAAAGGTTTTTTCTAAAGTAAGACATTAAAGTAGACTTGATAAGTGGATGGTAAGAGAATTATAAAAATTTACTAGGCAGGTCCCAGTTTCGCGATCACTGGGTTTCTCGATACACCTGGATTGAATGACCATCGGGTTTCGCCGTCCTTTGACCTTGAATGACCCCCTGATGCAGTGTCGTGACCTTAAAATGTTCGGCATCAAACCAATCGACCCTACCCTTCAAGTTTCATGGTCCATACAGAAGTTTACTCCATTTGACCTTGAAGACCTCTGATGACCTTTTGATCCACTAACAATACAAACTCGGTCTTCGGAAAGTCAAGGGGCCACCCACCCCCCAAGTTCAGGAACGTGCGACCCTCGGTCTCCGAGGAAATAGACGCGGTCCATTTAACCTCCTTTGACCTGAATGACCCCTTGAAGGACAAGGTATACAAACTCGGTCTTCGATTGGTCAAGAGGGCACCCACCAAGGTTTAATGAACGTTGCGGACCCTCGATCTCGAGAAAATAGACGCGGTCAGGACACACAGATAGACAGACCACCGGTATGAAAATATAGAGATTTAAAAGGTTTTAATCAGAACAAGCGCTTGCAGTGGTTTGAATGTAGCGTTTGGGAGGCATTCGAACAAAATTGATTTAAATATTGTATTAAAAAAGTGCCTCATTTAATTCCATTTTCCAATTTTATGGAAATAGTAATTCCAGTAAGTCCAATAATGAGAGTTAATAACTTTGCCTGTGGCATTTTTGAAAAAGTAATTTAAGAGTAGGTCAACTACCCGGTTCTTCCTTTTAATATATTGGGATTATATATATCTCTATTAAGTATACCTGAAAATATTAGGTACATTTCATTATCTTCAAATGTCCATTAAAACATAATAAAAAATATATTTTTAGTCTCCTCTTAAAAGTGGGACACTCTGTAAACACCTTTTTTGATCCAACATCGTAAATTTGATGTGGTTTCGCATTAGAATATTAATGACCTTGAAGACGTTTATATTTGTTAAATATTACACTGGCTATTGCATTACATATATACCACGTTCTTTGTATAGAAATTAAATCACTAACACAAATTCGAAAGACATCAAAAGAACTATTTCATGAATGATTTTTGGTTGTAAAATCTCTATTGAAATTATTTTTATCACGCCCTTTGATATTTTTTTGTTGACGGCCGATATTTAAAATATGATTGTTTTGTAGAGACGTGTTCTACCAGTAATTCAGTAATTCGCGTGGCTACAACTATATGAAGATTTAATGGGGGATTGCCCGATTTACTCTATAATTTGTTCATCTGGATAGAATGGCCTTTACCCCCCAACCCCACGGGAAAGTTTCGCGCCGATATTTCAACCCGTTTTTGATTATAGCGAAACGTGATGTTTGCAATCCTCATAGAAAATGTGCCCCCCAAAAGGGGCCCATTTTCGCTCATAACATCCAAACCAACATCCTTTAGGCCCTACATTTCACAGGTAAAGAGAAAAATAGCAGCTTTATTCCTGATACCAACATTTTAGCACTTCCGGTAATCTGGGTTCCCTGGGGACGAGGCTATAGCGATCGGGCCATGTACCTTTAAAACAGAAGAAGGATAAGTGGTTGTCTCATACTTCATTGGCAAACGTCTGTCGACGCTAGTCCTTTCGAACATGCTTTGCGCGTGGGTGCATAAACATACGCCTTGGGTTAAAAGCATGTTCTAACGGCTAAGCGTCTGCAGACGTCTGCCATGAAATATGAACCCCCCTTTAAGAAGAAAGTACCCCTAATTACGCAACCAAATGCCAAACATGTAAAATTAAGGCGGTGACCTTGATGACCCCAGATGACTTGAACCTTAACCCTCGTCCAACCACGGGGTTTCTACTACATTCACCGACCGGGGGTTGTTGCGACAGGGAATCATCCGTGGGTGGGGGGGAACCACCCCGCCGCTTGGGTTGGAAGAGGTTAATTGAGCTTTACTTGTTTAACTAAAGGTCGGACCAACACTCATACTTTTGTAATCCTTATAATGATACCATGTATTGGTATGTATTTAAAAAACCTTGTTTTAAACTTGAATTTGAAATTTTAATTTAATTTTTAACTAATTTGTTTAATTTCATGCACCCCATATGTTATAATGTTCACCGCATTTCCCAGAGGTTGAACCAAATATTCTGATTCAGGCACCGCTTCAAACTATAGCCAAACATCGTCAAACTCTTCTCCCCCCAAACTTCGAGAATAATATCCTCACTTTATAACCCTACAATTAGGGATTTTCTCTCAGCGGAGTTTAAGATTAAACCAATGCTCAGGCTTGGGTTAAACATTACGAAAACATGTATCACGTTAGAAGGAGGTGTAAAG
>JAMKCH010052073.1:0-10292 GCA_023653785.1 Ophioderma brevispina | reverse complement strand
ACTGGGCAAAAACAAGAGAAGGAAATAAAAAAGGCAGGAAGAACTCGAACGAGGGACAGCTGGTGAAAATGTTAATTGGTAAGGATCTTTGGGTGAAGGATGAGCGTAAACTTCTGGAGGGGGTAGTTGAGGGCTATAGAGAGGGGGAGAGAGGTCATAGAGAAGATGAGATGACAGTTCCCGATATATATAGGGCCTTCAAATGTTATCAAATTATTCTGAAGCTATAGGCAGAGGGAGAGAGATGGGCAAAGACGAGAGCGAGATCATTCGCAAAAACCCAAATATCTTCATAAGATAGCAAAGAAGTATTCATTTATTTCATATAGTTCACAACATATTTTAGTCACAATATTTATAAATATAAAAAGTGAATAATCTAAAATGGCTGTCACAATTTTTATGGCACGTCAGCTTCATATAAGAAAGGAGGTCAGGTCATCTTTACAATCTGTGCCGAAAATTTCCTGATACTACATCATCAGAAAGATCAACCGAATTGCCGCCCCGCGCGGCCCATGTGCGGTAAGTTCCTTTGAGTTTTTAAAATTGAGCCGTCACATCGCCAAAATATGTCATCTGATGCAGCGCCGTTAAAATACTTAAAAGACTCCAGTTGATGGTGTAAACATTTTAAAACAATCTATTTGTTTTAAACTTAAGCATTTAAACTGAGTTAAATGTTGTTTACGTTAGAGAGCATCACACCACTGGAGCGCGTGGAAAGGAGATGGCCGACCCTCGTGGTCGTGGCGGCGCGTCAGCTATTGCTCAGAAGGCAATAATTATCGCGGTAGCAAGGGACCGCCCAATGCGACCCATAGTTAGCGCCTGACATGCGACGAGACGATCGTGAGCATGTTTTTGGAAAGAATTTCACGATGTATTTGAAAATAAGGCAAAATATTAGGAAGATAGTAGAATGTTTTTTAATAATGAATTTGATTTTAACTATTTCTTCATTAAAGTAACATATACGGACTTACTGAGGTGAAAAATTGAGCGGGATTACTTGTGTTAGTGTACGTTATATCGGCCGACTGGGAGCGTGCTCCACGTGGGCAGAAATTATGCCTCTTCAAATAAATTCATACACACTGATCCCACAATCCTCGTTCTTTTCCCGCACGACTAAACGGTAAGGTATGGTGTGAACTTCTCAATTTTGCAGCATTAAAAATGACATTTTTCGGGAATGCATTAATATTTGACTTCATTCAAGAAAACATTCTACCAGTTTAATGATTTCTTTATGATGACCGTGTCTGCATTTTCATAATATCAAGCTTGAGGATGTTTTAAAATAGCTGGCTATCCACGTTGTGACGTACTCGTAAGCTTTTTGCTCTAGATACAATGTCCCCCCCGAGCACGAGGTGTGGCTTATATCGTCCTGTCCAGTAATTTTTAATCCCACTGTATAATGTGATATAACTTAAACATTAAAGGGTCATGCAGGGATTGCTGATGCGAAACAAAGAAAAAATCATCAAAATTTGTATTTTTTGTGTACCATGGGCCTACCAGATCGAATCTGTGGTTGAGTATATAATCCTCAACCCAGACGATACGTAATTGGATTGCGCTGTGACGTTGTTTCCACAGAAACATACATACCTGATTTTATACCCTGGTTGATGGATTTGTTTCCCTTCTTCAAAGTTGCGTCATTATTACCAAATCACGTAACAACAAGTGTTAACTTTCAAAACGTCACCAAGATTTCAAAAATTGAAAGGTCGAATTTGAAAAAAAGCAAGTAAACTGGAATCGTTTCAACTCAAACCTAATCGCACTATTTGTTGTACACAACTCTTTAAAAAAACACAATGACCCGAGGTCATTTAACATTCCCTGCTATTTGGAAATCATGCGCTTGTTGAAACTCAACAAATTTGGTGAAATATTGAAGTGTATCATCAATAAAAGGCACATGAAATTGTAATGGTTAATACGCCATTCAGCTTTTATTATTTTCATTTAAAAATGATTGTTAATAATGATTAAGAAAGAATTTTAAATTTTTATTCTGCTTAGAGTTTGATGAAGCAAGCCATCTTGGTTATAAATACCATTGATTTACACACTAGGGCTCAACTGTTCTGCTCGGGTATCCCGCTACACCTTGGAAATATCCTGGTCAAACCTGTGGGGGTTTAACGTGCGATCCGTATGTTGGTAACTTGAACTGTGATTCGGGATATGCAATCAACGAAAACTGAATTAGTCTCCCTTGTTTATAAAGGAGTTTGACATACCTATTACGTCACTTGATAATTATTTATACATGTGAATTTATATCAACATTGCCAGGTGTACGATTGATGTTGGAAACTGCATGAAAAATTTGGCGTTTATGAAGAATGGTTGAGTCCAAGTTGGTATGTGTATTAGTTTCATCATGAACATGTTAACAACCATGAGCATTTGGGCATAAAACGAATGAATAATAACTTTGAAAGGGTTTTTTTAATTTTTTAGGTTTTTTCTTTTTTTAAAAAGTAAAAACAGGTCACACAGCGCAATCCAGTTACCTATCGTCTGTGGTTGAGGATTATATTACTCAACCACATATTCGATCTGTGTAACTGGCATCCTGAACTAACAAGAATCTGCTAGTCATAAGTGGTTTGGCTTGAAAATCCGTTTATTAAAGACCAAGGCAGTACTTTTTTAATCTATTCTGTAATTTCTATAACGTGCCCACGTATCCAATTCCCGACTTGAGACCAAGATAGGCCCCAACGTTTGCAGTGTAGCGCTCTCTACGTCAAATGCCGTTGGGGTCAAATGTTTGAAATTGCGCGCCCCTATGTAGCTTGCATATGATGTAAAGTCCGGGTGACTGACCTCCAATACCTAAAGGTTTCGCGTAGTCCCAGAATGGGACTGCATCACATGACATTTCTTTAACATATGCCTTTAACAGTGTGTATGTGAATTAAGTTTAATGGCATTATGATATTGTACATAAGGGAAAGTCCATGCTCAGCAGTACTAAAAGGTTCCGCGTGACTTACCTCAAATACCAATTAGACTCACCACACAATGGGCGGCGTTCCCCTGCGATGCCCTTGGGTCACCAGGTAAACTTGTAATTCAATATTTCCATGTAGCACAGGATTTCATCGGCTCCGCATTATTGTTACTGTGTTTTCCTTCTTAACCATTAAACATTTTAAAGAGTTCAGATCGCAAATGTGGAAAATATTGACAATCGGGTCCGACATCTGAGCCTTATACTAAACTTCAGTGAACTTAGGAAATTAGGCACACAAATAGAATCGCATCGCGCAGGCGTATTGGCCCATCCAGGTCGATGACGTCACTGACGAGGGAACCGATCGGTTCCAAAGTTTGTCGAATCTCTTACGAAGTACGTCACAATGGGCGTGGTAAATTTGTATTGTTCATTAGCTGGGGATCATTTAGCGCTAATTAATTAGCTTTTCAATCTCTGTAACAGGGTTCATGTAATGTGGGGCAGGTCACCTGCAGGATGGAATCTTTTTTTTTGCGTGGGACGTATCTCAAGCTAGAATTGCATTTTGGCAAGAACCAGGTAATAACAGATTGACTTCATTTAAATGTATTCTAATTCTGTAGTAGGGTCCTTTCTAATGCTCTACTTTCTAATATTCTTAAACCAGTTTAACCACCCCTACAAGAGCCTTTCAGTGTGAATATCCCAGATTTATAAGCGTAATAACAACGTGCCCCATGACCTGAACATTTTTGAACCTCAACACAGATAGTACCGTATCCGACCTATTTAGCGCCCCGGGCTCTTAAGTTCACTCGTTGTACGGGGGGGTGGCCGCTAATTTTGGTAACACATGCGCAAGTTACTTTTGCCCCGCAAATCCTATTGTGAAAGCTTTAACTGCATGCCCGGCTACACCTAACTTCTATTTAAGCATTGTATACAGTCTCTGTAGTCTCACAATGCTTAACTTAATTTAATATTATAGATTTTTTACAACTGAAATGGTATCAAATTAGTAATCAAAGATAATCGTTGGTATATCTAAAGTAAATAATAACATCGTTTTGTCGCTTGTATCGGAGGCCTAACAAGTGAACACACTCACATTATTAACTAAAAGGTAGGTCTGCCCACGCCCAGGGAAGATTTGAACCAAAAAAAACCGCAGAAAAAAAATAGGGGGGGTCCCGTCATTCCTAGCAATATGATATTATCGCAATTGAGTGTAGGAAAATGTCCCTCTAAACCTGATGTACGAGTTGTAAACTTTAAAAATGATTCAAAAGACAATTCCGAACCAATAAAACAACCAAATAAAACATTAATGAGGGACTATTTAATAGTACAAAAGACTCACCTTACTAAAAAATGGGAGGAATATGCCAATGCTGAAATCCCAGGGAACATCCCAATTCCCATACACAACACAGCTCCATCTACAGCTTTCTGGAAGGGCCGCGATTTTTTTTGTGTGACCACAAATACTATATAATTTTGGACGGCTTGAGGTTGTAACAGAAATAATCGCCCGGAGCCTAGATCAAAAATCAGGCGAGTCGAAGACGACCTGATATTTTTCTTGGCGAGTTCGATATTTCTGTTTCAACCGCAAAGTGCATCCATATTATTATTATTATGCAAGAAAAGCTGACTTGACCCGAAAATGGTTTTTTAAATGGCTTCAAAACTATAAAAGGAGAGTATTTGCTTGACACGGGTGCCCAATATTTTTGCGTATTGTGCGTGTTGGGTGGTAGGCGCTACTCGCACTGCAGTAGTGCACACCAGATCATAATAATAGGCTATATTCTCATACGTCCCCAGATGTTTCTTTTTGGATTTCACACCATGTAAACTCCTTTGGCGAGATTATGCAAGATGTGCTCCATAATGCCCAATTGATGTGTGAACAGACTGTCCCAATAAAAACTATAACATCAAACTAAAAATTACAAAAATAATAAACTGTCCTTTTTGCCAGTATTTTGAACTTTATTTGTTGAACAAGATCCTAAGCTTAAATCCTGCTTATTCCATCCATTTGATGGACCCTGTGGAGATATTGTCGTTGAACACAACGGGATAAATACCACTTGGGCCCAGTTTCATTTCACCTGAAGGTTCAAGAAACTAAGGTATAAGGCGTGTAAACATCATTGTGGGATTAAACCGTTTTCAACACCAAGAATATTGCACAGATTCAGAGGAATGTATTATCATCATTGACCTAGCATATATTATTTTTCGTGAAGCACCAGATAGTATTATGTGGTGAGTGAAATGAGGGACTTACTCTCAGGGTGACAATAATCATGAAATCATAGAAATTTGGGGCATGTGACTGCTGAAACTGTAAACAGTCTCAAAGAGCTTGAGGGACAATGTGGTCAACGCTCTAATGTGGAGGGAAATTTACCCTTCCCCTATTCCCCACTGCCTCCAAGATGCCAGGAAGGAATACGATGAAGAAAGCAATGTTCAACAGTAGCAAGTAAAGGTGGTGGAATGGTGGTGGTCAAAGGTCTCATTTACTTTCAACAAGGGTGCTTTATGGTTCTAACCTTCGGCTGAAACCTGGAGTAAAGCTGAGACAATTACAAGATGTTAGGATTGAATTTCCCAGCTAAATGATTATTAAGGCCATGGACATTATAAAGTTATAAATTATGTTATATCACTGAATAAGCAGCACTATACCTACTTGTTATTTATTTTCAATAAATATGTACGTCTGAAGGTGATTTTCAAATGGCAAACTTTGTTGATATCAGGATAGCCGAAACAGGCCACACAACAGGTTTTCACTGTCGCAGATAATTTAGTCATAATCCTGAACCAGACCCCTAAATTACACCAACTAAATTCTCATGAAAGCTGGAACACTCCTAAAAAATAAGCAGTGAAAATTCCAGTTGAGATGGAACTAAATTTTTGCCAAAAAAAAAATTCATCTTTGATTGTATAGTTTTTGGGGACATTCTGTATCATTATGGGGAAGTTAAAACAAAAATGTTCAAAATTTTCACCAGAAAATGTTTCCCGCCCCTACAAAAATGGTGTAACCAAAATTTGCATGGAATACCCGACTCAGGTGCAATATCAACAGTTCAGGGCATGCATTGTGAAGTCGCTAGGGCAGGTCAAGAAAGGTGAAGAGATAGAAAGGTCGGGTCATCACATCGTTAAAAAATTTTATTTTGGAAATTAACGTAACAACATTGAAGGAATTTCCTGAAGAATAGAGTGAAGAGGGACTTTTATTATTGCATGGTATTGAGGACGTCACATCGTATCATGCTCTTAGGAGAAGCATGTATTGTATCGATTATATACTATAACACTGTCATAATGAATGGCGAATGTGATTGGCCAAAGATAATTTACGTGTACTAGTCGGGATGAATGATTGGACAGATTGCGCTGTCCATTCACCATCGGGTATTAGGGGGGGGCGGTTCTCAAAGATCCAATCAAAATAAAAAATAAGGTGAAAATAATAATGAAATGACAACATAAACAAGGAGGGTGGGGACGATCCACTTGGTTGTATGCATCACATGATTGTGAAGGAATTGCTGGCGACGTTATGCCCAAAACAGGTCCCTAATATTTAGAGCCACGTGAAGGTTACCAAAAGGGATAGCAGCACATTCCGGCGGTTAATTCCAATCGTGTTTAATAATCCCCAAAAATCTAGTATCAAAATCTACAACTCCTTATTGTCTCGAGTCTACAGCTACTTTACCATGTCTAATTTGATTCCCCTTTTCGTGTAATGCCGAACCAGGCATGTGGGATATTTCGCAGGACAAATGCACAACCATGCGCCGGAAGACAGCGCACCACAGCAATCGCGTAAAAGTATTATCACTTATTTTTTCACGAGGTTACGTTTCCTCCAATATACTCAATATACTCACAGCATTAGCTATAGTGTGGCGGCTTTATCATGTTTTCGGGGTGTTAGCCTGAGAATACGCCCAAGATACGAGTTACAACTATCCAATGCATGTTATATAGAAAGGGGGACTCAAAAGTGGGTAAGGAGTCGGACCTCTCCGAAATGGAGGAGCGCTTAATTGAGACATGATTTGCAAGTCGGCAATGGTCTGAGGGGGCGCTATAAGGGAGGGGCGCTAAATAGTTCGAATACGGTATTGATCTTTGTTCTTCTGTACTGGTGTAAACCACAGCTATGTTTAGTGTAGGCTTTGTGATGCCATCGCTGTATCATGGCTATTGCGGGAGAGGTACAAATGACAATTTCCTCAACATACTCCATTTTTTCCACTATTTTGTTTTTTTTTCTTACATTAACCCTAACCCGGACCGGGTCGTTTGCCGATCGGACGGCCAAATGCAACGAGGTGCAATCTATTTTTATGTTTAACGGCCAGAGGCAACGAGAGACACAAATTTTGCGTTCAGCATCTTGGACGTTTTTCCCGGCACAGACATAAGTAGGTAAAGTAAAAGTGCCCAGATGCAATGAAGAACCATCGGTCATTTTCCGGGAAAGACGGCCCAGAT
This sequence comes from Ophioderma brevispina, assembly GCA_023653785.1. Taxonomy (NCBI): domain Eukaryota; kingdom Metazoa; phylum Echinodermata; class Ophiuroidea; order Amphilepidida; family Ophiodermatidae; genus Ophioderma; species Ophioderma brevispina. The sequence continues at coordinate 2,776 of JAMKCH010052073.1, read as the reverse complement.
GCAACGAGGAACATCGCGCCATTTTTCCGGAAGAAGGCCCAGATGCAACGAGGAACATCAAGTCATTTTCCGGAAAAGACCGTCCCATGAGGCAACGAGGAACATCGCGTGCGAATGCAATGAGAACAGGGATAAAAATAAATAAATTAAATAGGATGGTTACTGCACCTGATCTGCATGAAATTTGTATTATAGTTCGCCCGTCGTGAGGGGCGTATTACGCTACGTCATAGGCGTGCGTGGCGTATTACGCTATGCATGCTCCGGTTTACGTCATGATGCGTTTATGCATAAAATTAAAAGTAGCTTATCGAAAATGGTGGCGCTATCACCATCGAATCGAAAGTGTCTATGGGCCACTTGTACACACGTGTCACCCGCCTGATTTGCAAGCAGTGCGCCTTCTGCGGGCAAAACCGTCCGAAATGCAGTGAAAGCATCGATCATTTCCCGGGAATGACGTCACCGGGCAACGAGGAACATGCGTCTTTTCCCGGAAGACGGCCAGATGCAACGAGGAAACATCGCGTAATTTTCAGGGAAGACGGCACAGATGCACCGAAAAACAGCGCGTCATGCCGTAAGACAACCCAGATGCAACGAGGAAATTCGCGTCATTTTCCGATCTAAGACGGCCCAGATGCTAATGAGTGCATGCGAGTCATTTGCGCGACAAAAAATAGTTGTTGACGGCCGAGATGCTGCAAACGAGAAACATTTTCGACCGGTACCAAGTTTCGTGCATCTCATTGAGCTTGGCACCGTTAGGGGGTTAAAGAGTTTGATGGAATTGTACATACTTCTCTTGATTTCTATGCTAACAAATGCATATTCCACATTTTTTTATTCGTTGCAATCACTGCTTATCCCTTATAGCAATTACATTTAAAGATGATGAATTTAGTATTCTGTCTACATAATTTCACGGCCTGTTTGATGGTAAACTTCCACATTGCCAACAATTGATAAAGTTAAGATCCGAATGATTTTACTATAGCAGAATGTTATAATCCTTGGGTCATTTGTGTTAAAGCGTGTTTATAAACAAACACTGAGTCAGTTGGAGATGAAATGATCCATTTTTTTTTTTTTTCAAATACGAGCTTTTTTGAAATCTTCGAGATGTTTTGATGTTAACAATTGTGTCTATGTGATTTTGTAATAATGACACAATTTTGAAGAAATGAATTTAGGGAAACAGTCCATCATCCAGGTAAAATCAGGTATAAACATGAATTTTGCGTGTAACACGCTGAAACGTAATTCAATACCGTTGTCTGTGGTAGAGGGGTTATAGTCCCTCTACAGAGTCGATCGTTAGGCGTGGGGTGGGTGTGGGAGTACGTGTGAGTACCAGACTTTGATGTCAATGAATTCAAATACCAACAAACTTACCACAAAATATTGTGATTCTGTAACTGTCTAATACCACAATATACCATTTGTGGTATTTTGTGGTTCTAGAGCCTGTTAGGGAATATCCGATCCAGGAATTTGAGAGGAAATTGTATCTTAAAAAAATCTCCTCCTGGCCCTTTCTGTGTGCTAACGGGCTTCCCTTCAAAAATATCCAGTCTTTAAAACTGGACAATCTTGCCCAGGATATGAAACAAACGGGACATCAAATTAAACTGGAACTCAAAAGATAGAATATGCGGAAATGATTATCATGTAATCCAACTGCGACCAACGTGTTGTGCACTTGGGCAGCACTTTACCTCGTGCCTCTCTCCACCCAGGAGTGAAAATAGGGAGCTGTAAGGGGAATGTACAATCTAAGTGCTGATAGGAGCTGCGCTACGCGTTGCGCCCTGTTGAAGCGAAAGATTCTGATGCTTTCCTTGGGACGCGTAATAATAATTGTAAGCGCCACATGTGATACTACCGACTGAATGGCGGTCCCTAAATAGTATAAATGATTAGGAAAAGAAAGTCAAACAAATAATTATCACAAGTGGAAGAAAACAAAAGTCTGAAGAAAGCCAAACACCAACTAAAACTGGAAGATCAGAGATGCTGAGTCTACAAGGGAGGATGTGCACTCAGAACAGATAGCCCTAACAAGGCTCTACACCACTAAAAAGCACACAAGGTAATAAATATATTAAAAAAAAAAAACCTGCAATATTTTGTGGTAGTTGTGGTATGTGATCTTATCAGTGACATATAAAGGTGTGTTACATTCACGTACATCCCCACCCGACCCGCCGCGCCCATTTAAGCCTATAACACCAAGGTCCCCTGGGCCCGCCAAATTCTCTTGGCAGCCATGTACATTGTGGCCTATGGTGCAGCTTTTTGTTTATTACTGTGGTATATTGTAGTATAAGGTGATTTACTCCAAATTGGTACTAGTTATGATTTATCAACTGATAAGCATACACACCAATATACCACACATCAAATTTTGTGGTAGTTTGTTTGTGGTCTATGGAAGTGCAGTATGATGAAAAGTTGTGGTATATGTGATCTGTAGTACGTCCTCACAATATATAGCCTGCAGTGTTAGGGATAGAGAAAAAGGGCTCATCACACAGCTGAACAATATTATACTACCAATACCTGTACAATTAGAATCTCTGATTAAGAAACCCCCGATCGCACTCACATACCGACAATAGACAACAAAGTTGAGAAGGCTTTGAGAGAGATTGAAAAAAGGAAACTGCAAGAAGATGATGAAATAGTAACAGAATTTTTTAGAAGTTGGGGAGTGGTGGTTTACACCAGCTCTCAGCACGTACAGTATTTCTCAAGACCAATTTGCGTTGTTTTT
>JAMKCH010052072.1:0-10099 GCA_023653785.1 Ophioderma brevispina | reverse complement strand
CGGGTCCCTGCTCCTCCTCTTTATACAATACAAACTCAGTCTTCAGAATGTCAGGGGCAACCCACCCACCAAGTTTGCGGAACTGCTACCCTCTGTCTCCAGAAAATGAGACTTTGACCTCCTTTGACCTTGAATGACCTCAAAATGGACCCTGTCAAACCTTAAAAATTGTTTTGGCATCAACAATCACCCCCACCCTCCAGTTTTAGTCCATACACCAACGTTTAACCCATATGACCTCTTTGGACCTTTAATGAACCTCTGAATGACCTTTGATCCACTAACCATATAACGGGTCTCGAAGTCAAGGGGCAAAACCCACACCAATTTTCAAAATGTGCGACCCTCGGTCCCAAAATCCTAGAAATAGACGTGGTCTATTTTGAACTCTTTTTTGATCCTTGAATGACCCCGCTTCCTTTGATCCACTAACCCGTACAAACTCGGTCTTCGTTCATCACGGGAAACACCCCACCAACGTGGAGGACATGCGACACCTCGTGTCCGCGGGTCAGACAGACAGACAGAGAACACTGACAGACCACCGGTATAATATATGATAAGAAATGACTTGCCAAAAAACTGTAAAATGGATCTAAAGTTAATACAATTTTATGCATTACTTTAGAGCTGCTCAAAACATCCCTTTTTGTTGCATGCTACGTAGTTCCTTAGTGACCCCAAGCCACTCTTTTATATTTCAGGTCATCATAACCTTCCAAGAAACCATTAGGTCAATATCACAACACACTATTGTACTGCCATGTTCCATTGAACTGTGGAAGGAAATTGAGACTGACATTAGCAGCTCGTTGTAAACCTGACCTATGACTCCCCCTCCTACAAGGGATTATCTGTGATAATTGATTTGTATCAAGACAAACAACCGTCTCTACCAGCGCAGAAAATAGTATAAAAATAATACAGATTTCAAGTTTGGCAAGAGTTAGCCACAATATAAATAATAATGGTTGGTGCGGAGTGAGCTCGCCAGCACTGCAAATAAATGTTGGACACAATTGACACCTTTTCCTTCCCCCAACTCTGATTGTCACTTTTGATATTATTTTCACTTCTCACATGGCTAGTCCTGCCAGTATATCGCAAAATAAAAGGCAATTTTCACACCAACATCCGTTGCACCATCATAATTCTGTTCCTTCCTATTATCACTTTTTTTTTTTTATTATTATCCTATATGCTTCTTGTCGCTCACATCCATTAAACTTCATCAAAACAAAACTGACAAGATAAAAATCATTTCCCCTGAGTTATGGACTCTCCACATAGATTAAAATCACTATCTTGATGGAGTTTGAAGTAATCCATCAAAACCTCAGTTTTCCAATTACTGATATGGGCTTTCCGGCCCGACAAAAGTCGACGATGATTGGCGTACAAAATGGGTTACCTTGTTGTGTTCACAAAGCCAAGACGAACAATTGCCGAACATATTGAATAAGAATTTACAATATGGATGGCTCCTCTGCGCTATTTTAAAGCCATTAGTTAAACCAATGGCAACCATATGACAACAATTTGATTCTACCATTATTGTACAATTTTATTGGAAAAACAAAACAATTGTTTGCACTTTTTAAATTTAGTCATTTCTTTATGTCTGCATAATTTATGCCACATTGACTGCAAAACATGTTGTGTAATACAAGCATTTTTTTTTATTGTTTCTCAATCATAAAATTATACAAACCACTTGACTTGCAGGACAATAGTTGATATTTTTGAGTCTATTACATAACATATTTGAATGTGACATAAATCGATGAATATTGGAGTGAAAGTGATTTAACACCCATTACCTTACCCTCAAACTTAAAATTAATCAACTTGTTGATTGAACACTCTTGGCCTCTCATGTAATTATCGTCCCGCTAGTTTCCATTTTTCTTCCAATATTTAAAGTCAAAATTGGGCATTTTCATGACTATTTCAAAATCAGCATGAGAATGCATTCAGGTGAGTCTAAACAACCCTTAGTCTTTGTCAGTGGCTTTTATTACGATGGCCATCTTATGACTTATGGTATAATCTAAACTAATTTAAAAGGTTGTGAAAGGGGGTTAAGCACTTTCAATTGATTAAATCTCTTTTAATCTGAAGTTTTATTCCCTGACTCGACTACAGACTTTTTGAGTTCATCTTCAGTATCTCAAAATTTAATCCTGTACTAATGGTGAAACAAAATCATCTCAAGTTGTAAGTCTACTTTAGTAACGTGCACAGAAATGCAGATTTTTCAGCATTTTTGATGAAAAATCTTGATATAAGGTAACTTTGACAAAAAGCAGCCTTGTGATTTAGGGTAATTTTACTTGGTAGATTCTTCATTTGAGCAGCACTTAACAAGACCATTAGTGGTGTGGCAGGCGGGCTAGACTCACGAGGGAGAAGGTCCAATTGTTCGACTATTGTCCCTCATTTCGTACTACAGCGATTTAATGCTAAAATTGACTGCTCTGTACCTGCCCAAAAATATCCAATAGCAAATATGATCAATACTTAGTAAAAGGAAATAGACACAGAAAGATAGTAGAAGAAAAAGATTTTTGAATATTTTGGGGTTAATAAGGGCATTTATGATAACAAAAAATTATAACCACTGTCTGGTTGCATGTAGTTCTGATAATTAACGCCTTGAATGTTGTCTCAGGGTTCTGATTCCCAGTATCTCATTAGGCAAACCGTTAATTAACCATCTTGTAGGATATGCAGCAGGCATCGGTAAAATTGTTGCTTGGATCAAAGCGGAAGGTTGCATAATTCATTGCTGAGACAAGTCCGAGGCCTTCAAATGACGTTGATGGTAAACAGAATGGTAGCGATGTATTGTGTAGGCCATAATGGGAAGGAAACCGGTGAGATACAAAGCTATCTACTGCCATTCTGGCTTCGAAACGGTGATGATACTTAACGGCTATTGTCAAAGGGATCAGCTGTTATGGGCTAAACACGACTGAAATTCACATTCCATTACGTAAATGAGCCAAAATCGACTAGATTGTGCATTGTTTGGAGTCAGGGGATAATTCTAATTATCGTTTCCCTTTGTCACGTTTATAGCGTAATCAATCATCGCTTACTGATGAGTGTTTGGTGTGTGCCAAGACAAACAACAAGCTTTTAGCATTATGCATCACAGAATACTATTGTTGGAGTTGAATAATTATGTCTGCCACTGTTTAATATGGTGAAAAGGCCAATTCAATACAAAATTTAAGATGAAAACAAGAATTAGTTTAAGGGTTTTAAAGTACAATGCAATTTTGTTATAATTTTGAGAACTGACAGTGAATAACCTGAAAATTTGAGGAATTTACAGATTATTTTTTTAATGCGTGACTAGTTTGAAAGAATCCAAAATCACAGTTTTTAATTGCTAATTTGTCAATACTAAAAAAGGGAGCGGTTATTATTTCTGCCAGGAGGAATGGAGGAATACAACTTATATTTTGGCAAAAATTGTTGTTCCCATTGCTTCATACAAAAATTCGCATTCCCCATTTATACGGATTTCTCTATTTAGGATATTTTGCTTCAGGGGTTTGGTACATTTCTTGCACTGAAGGGAGAACCTTTATTTTGTGGCTTTTGAATGAAGTGCAAAAAAGCATAACAACTTTGTGTGAGTATTTAATACTTTGCATTAGTGAACTTCTGCATCGTGCAAAAAATACATCGCGGTCCTCAGCCTGCTAGTGTCACCAACGGTCTGGTTTGTGAATGATAGGCCTCATAATGACCCTTTGACCTTGAATATGTTGACCTTACAAACAAAGAGGGTTTTTTGTAATAGCCATAAACCAAGTGGGTTCCAATTGAACTTAAATGATTCAATTGAGTCAATTTTTTACATTTTCAGCCTCTCAACACTTGACCTCGCATGACCTTAAACCTTGGTATGTAACCTCATCAAACAAAGGAGGGGTCCCATGTTGCACCTATTCCTCAAGTTTGGTTTAAATCCATCGAAGTATGCAGGTATTACAGGCTAGTGTTAACCCTTTTTTCACATCAACAACACACACAATATCAACAACACCAGACTACAACAAAGTGGACAAAGTTAATCCCTATGTAGGCATCTAGGTGACACAAAAATCCACTGTATGAATCGCCCCCACTCGCACACCCACTCAAACGTGAAGATACACCCAAAATATTGGGCACTCTTTTTATGTAGTTGTTAACAAATACTGCTATCTATTTTTTTTATCAAGTCAGTTCTCCATGCAGATACTTCTCGTGTTAGATTTCTATTGTTTTCAGCGTGCATTAATTTTCACGATGCACTCGGCTCTGTCTGATAATGCACGGGTCATCGGATAATGCATCGGGTCAATCAGTAATGCACGGGTCATCAAGTATGCACGCTGGTCCCACAAGTCACAACTCATGTTAGCTACTAGAATACGCAATCATTAGATTATCGACTTACTGCTCAATATCAAGTAACCTGTCTGCATCGTAATATATACCCTCTACGAACTTAAGTTCCTACAATCTATGGTGTCCTCCCTACATTTTTTTTTTTTAAAAATTTTCTTAAATTATGTGTTGAAAAAAATATTGGTTTCTCGTTTAAAGTTGAATTAGTGGAATTCACATGCGCAGACCACTTCCAAATAATGTGATTTTGTACTGTGTTTTCCGAAACGCGTATATCGTAATTAACGCGAACAAAGCTTTTTTTTACTCCAAGACGATACTTTTGCCATTAATATGATCTAAATATAAATTCCTGTTATAATTTGTCAATTAGAAAGCCTTTTCAGAAAGTTAGCTGCTATACTGAACTGCCCATACCTCTGGCCGTGACGTCAGCGCGAGATTTGATGGCGCACCAGTAAACCGCCAGTGTTTTTACACTCGCGCACAAAGATTGCATACATTGACGCGTGCGTATAAGCTGCGTCAATGTTATGACATCACTCACGGAGGTAAGATATGGACTATATCATGCTGCTATATAATAGTAGGCCCATGAGAATTAAGGCCGCCTCAAGATTTCCTGAGGAGGGCGCCCGCAATTTCCCAAAAAAATCGTTTTTGTTTGCATGTACATATCCGCTTGTCCATATACTAATCACTGTGTGAAATTGCTAAGCTTAAATCGATTCCTTACATATAGACAATCACAAATTTGTATAAAATTCCGGTCCGGAATTTTTGTTATACACGTCACCTATGGGATGTAATACTACACATAAACGTTTACTGCATAAAAACGAAAAATCCGATTCATCGCAATTTCGGAATTGTGTATTTTAGGTTACTCTCTTTAGTCAGTTTACTATTTTTCTTATTACACAAAAAATAATTTTCGAAATCTCTGAGTCAACACTTTAAGTGACTTTCAAGAAAACCCCAAATTCACAAATAAATCGTTTTCACTGCAGAAACCAGTCGTTTTGTACTACATGTCGGCGTTTGTCTTTAACATCTAATACAGCGGGCATTGGCATTGGTAAGAATAAATTCATATGCATTTATATGCAAGCGTCCCCAAAACCTTGGAATGGGTTTGTTTTGGAAAGTAGGTCAGTGGAAGGTCTATCTTTCTTTCAATTTCATTGACGCGTTTTCATAATTGTGTTTGTTTGAAACTGCCAGTGAGAGGGTGCGAGAAGATTAGCCCCTCTAAGCGTCTTAGAGAGTGTGATTTTTCTCGCACTCCAGATCATTTTCAAACCAAACTAATCAACAATGAATTGCGTCAGGTCCGTTTTGCCCTATTTTATAGAGATACTTGGACTGTTGGAGTATAGAAGTGTTTTCTTTATTTTAAAAACTACCTCAAATTTAGATAAAATTACTCAATATTATGTTAATGTAATGATTTTGATATATTTTTTTCTTAAAAAAAAAAAAAAAAAAAAAAAAAAAAAAAACAAAGTATTATGATGGATAAGGACCACGCCTCAACTCTGCATTCCGACGGATAATCGCACTTGAACGTATGGGTCAGTGCAGGCAGCACTCGGCCTTCCGTCTCTGTGCTGCCTGCACTGAACCATACGTCGCGGGCGATTATCCTGTCGAATGCCCTAGGCTAGTACACTTATCCTTATCATAAAAATAGTAATATGATACCTTTCTTTGGTTGGTACCAGAATATGATCAACCTACACAATCCGGTGAAATTTCTGGTATCAAACTCGAGCATTCATTTTATATACTTACGCCTGATTTCAGTGCTTTGCATTTCATATTTTGTCACTACATGGTACTGTCGCAGTGGTAAGAGGTTGCCACATTTCTGATTCTACTTGTAATGATAAGCAGTTCAAAAAAATTACAAGCTTCTTCATGGCATGCACTGCCCTTTTCTTGGGAAAAAAAAAGGGAAAAAAATGGGACAATTTTCTATTTGACAACACCTATTTTAAATAATAACTGGTCTAGTAATGCCAATTCCACTGCACACCTGTCTATAGGCATTTTTCTATTGAGCAATATTTTTCCGGATCAAAACGGGGAAAGGATTAAAACGGTTAATAGAAAATGACCTTCCTCTTGGTATTTGCACTTTTTACCAGGGGAAATTCTCTCTGGCAACATCCTTGTTTTGGAAGGATTTTTACCCGAGTAACATACCGGATCACGCCAATAGAACAAGACCCCGCTCCGCAAAAATGCGCATGCAGGGTAGAGAACCCAGAAATTGGCTGGGTCACTGAATCACCGCGCGGCTTACAATTTAGATCAACACACACGGGTTTTATGGATGTGCGCGACAAATGTAAGTGGCATAAAATATGCCATGCTCGTTGTGGGTTCTATTGCGTATATAATGCTTTATTGTGCTGCTGAATTACTAAGCATCTGCCTTAACTGGACATCAGATTTTGGGAAAATATCGTGACTCAACAATGTAATATTACAGAAATGTGGTATCCTTCCCGGAACGGGTCAATCCACAATGCATTGCATCTTGTCCGCTAGTGATCGCTACCCGGCAAATTCACTTGGGTCACTGAATCGGGCGATTTTCCCCGAATGCTCGCTCCAGTGGAAATTGCCCTCTCTCCACATCATACCTATTTACCGGTAAATTACTGGATGCTCAATGAAAAATGGCTAATGAAATTGAATTTGAATGGGTGACTTTACTGATAACATACTGACTTATTTATGACATTCCACTACACACCTGCCTTTGACATTGAATTTGAGGTGACTTACTGATAAGATACTGGCTTATTTATGATATTCCAATGCACACCTTGACATTGAATTGAATGGTAACTTTACATAATATAGCGGAGCCCCTGGCTTATTTATGACATTCTGCTGCACATCTTTATGAACAATTGAATTTGAATGGTGACTTTTTCTAATAAGATACCGTACTGGCATATTTTTGACATTCACTGCACATCTGCAATTGACAATTGAATTTGAAGGGGTGACTTGAGCGGATAATAATTTGTAATCAGCCGTCACATGGATGCGCTCCTTTAAAGTACTATTCCTACTATAGAGTTTGAAATGTAACTCTTGTTTTTTCTAGAACCTAATGAGATAAAACTTAATCATAAATGTTATAAAAATTAAACTATGTGACCCGATCATGTTTTTTATTTTTCAAAACAAGAGTTTTCCCAAAAAAAAGTCATGTGTAAGCATATCACCAAACACACTGGTTTAAAAATTTAAGCGCGTTAAATCGTCCAGCGTTTGGAAGAGTAGAATGACAATTTAACCAAATTGGCCCATAGGACAATGTATGTGAGCTAGTGTGGTCAAACACATCTGGGGACATTTTTGTTCATAACATCGAAAGGAAGTATTTCTCAGGCTTTTAATTTCACCGGAGTAATGAGAAAATTATGACCTCCTTCGGATAACAAATTCTCAAGGTCCAGAAATTCGATGGGGTAAAATGAGGTCCAGAGGTTGTCGATGGGTCACCCACCATTAAAGGTGCAACGAGAGATTTCAAGTCATCCATATTTTCTGTGATATGTAGTGATTTCATATAGATTAGACACTCCATAGATTCCCTAGCTTTTATTTGACTACAGAAATAACTTCAAATGAAAACAAAAGGCAATTTGTATATGCTTATATTTTAATAGAAAACATAGGCTGAATTTCGTATTTGCTCCTATACAAAATTAAAAATTTCACAATTTTTATACCAAAGAACAGTTCTCAGCTTAATCCTTTCAGATGGGAATATTTTTGATAGAGAGCTTTAGACCAGTACAAAAATCAGAATTTTCACATCTTTAGGGACAGCTGTTATTTGAAATCTCTCATTGTACCTTTAAGGTGCAAGATTCTTTTAACATTTTAATCAAAAGAATAAGATTGGCAAATTTTGACCTCTATGAATCACTTCCTGTATAACCCACATAATTCTTTCAACAAACATGCCATGGGTTTTCTGGAGGGAAAATTGTCACTGTATATAGTTAAGTATTTTCATGGGGTGAAATTTTTCACAATTTTTGAAAAACGGATAATTTTTGCTGTGCTTTGAATTTGTGGTTTCAAACAGCTAAACATACCATCCTATGGGTTAACATTTCTAGGCTTTTAACACCCCCTGTCACTACCAGCAAATTTGATTGGCTAATTATATCATATAACCCCATGAATAGCCAATCAGTGACATGGTGATAAAAGCTTATAGGTGCCTACAGTAAGGTCTGTTTTGATTGGTTACTCAGAGGTCATATCATGCTATGTCATGTAATGAGCTAATCAGATATACTGTAAGAAAGGTGATATCCCTAAAGGGTGAAAACCCAGAGATACAGTATAGCCAAATGCATTGTACACACTACAAAACCTTATGATAGAATTTGGCCTCCTTCAGGAGATAGCAGTCATTAGGATACCTCCTCTCTAAAAGGTAGGGGGCAATTTCCCATTTTATGCTTGCACTACAATTGCTCTTAAATTACCATAACGACTCAGTCATAAGCCCACTCTCAAGTTTTCAGAAGATTTCTGCAACTCGCCCAGGCTCATCTGTAACCTCACCCTAATTGTTTACCTTTATGTATGGCAAAACAAGATCCTGAGAGGAACCAGTTTTTTGCTTTTTAATAGGTTTTGAAGGTCAAACAAAGGTTTTCTGTCCATGAGCAAGTTTTTGCTCAATTTCTTGAAAGCTGTAGCAATGGCTAAACACTTAAAGGCTGACCCAGAGATTTTCAGAGAATGCTGCCCTCTAATTCCTAAGAAAAGTTATGTTTTAAATTGATATATTTCAAATAGAAAATCACAACTTGGTAATAAAAATCCATATCCAGAATATTGTTATCAAAGTATCCTATGATGCTGTTATACTACACAAAGGTTTACTACATCAAAACAAAACAAAATTTAATTCATCTCCAACTTTGGAATTGAGCAGTTAGGTCCTGGCAATGCCACTGTTACCAAAATATCTCTGAATACAATCTTTAGAGCCAAAATACTAGCAAAGTGACACCAATTGCAATTATAACCGGTAACTTACAAAGTTACCGGTCAATGCAATGGTGATATAATATAGAAAATAAGTTTCAGTGTGTTACTTTAATGTCTCATGCAGTAACTATAGTCTTAGAAATGCATGCAATCTAGTTAATATCTAGTTAAGCAAACTTATGTCAAACACAGTGAACCAAAATGACAACAATGATTACACTACACACACTCCTAAAAACTTACCGAACATGACAATTTCTTAATCTGCAGGCAACAGGGGAACACCACACCAAATTAACACTGGGGGTACAGGCAAGGTCTTGGTTACGTCATATGATTAAATGAGCATCTCATTCACAATGAATTTGACTTCAATACACTGCAACACAGAATGAATCAAAAATCCCTTTGGCTAACTTACTAAATAGGGAATTACCATTTCAGAGCAAGTTGGGGATTTTATGTTGGGAGTCACAAGTCAATTACTATATAGCTTTGTTCTATACGTGGAAATGTACTTTTTTTTAATTATTGTATGGTTCAGGGATCAACAGCAGTGGCTGTACCAGGGGGTGCAAATGGGGGAAATTCCCTCAAAATATTTTTCTTTCCCCCAGTTCCCCCCTCCCCCAAAGAGCAAGATTAGAGTTTTCAA
>JAMKCH010052071.1:0-10388 GCA_023653785.1 Ophioderma brevispina | reverse complement strand
TCCCTCCACATTAGAGCGTTGTACACACATTTGTACCTCAACAGACTTGTAGACTGTTGACATTAGTTTCAGCCGGTCAAATTCCCCAAATTCCATGTCCCCTGAGAGTGAGTCCCTTCATTTCACCACCATTATAATAATTTCTGGTACTTTCACTGAAAAATAATATTTGGATTATTTCAATGCAGAATAATACATTCACTCTGATCTGTGACAATATCTTTTGTTTAAAAGGGTTTAATACTAACAATTGATGCTACCCAAAACCCTTTGCCTTTAGTTTCTTGAACCGTCAGTGAAACTTTGGGCCCAGGTGTATTTAATCCTTTGTTTCAAACTGTATATACTCGTGCTTAGGGTCCATCAAATTGGTTGAAAAATCGAGCATTTAGCTTACGATCTTGTCTAATAAATAAAAGTCCAAAATATTGGCACAAATGCATCATTTTCAAATATTTTTTAATAATTTTTAGTTTGATTGTATATTTTTTATTGTACAGTCTGTACAGTTTAAAATCGTAGACGGAACACACATACACCTAACTTGGGTTAAAATCCACTCCTAAGCTAATATTCTGTAGTGTCTTTTGTAAGACTAAAGAACTTATATTTCTTCTTTGATTCTGCCCAATTGCAGTTTTTACACGCAGAATAATCGACATTTACCGAGATTTTTCCCCATTTTCAATTGCTCAAAAATACGAGTATATTCATTACAATTTTTAGAATAAAATACTTTCCTGATGATCGGTTGGCAAGCTACCCATCGATTCACTCTATTGACCTTGATTGATAATGCAATTGAACGCATATAGCCGTAAAAACAACAATACAGTCGTGTTTGAGCGATACCATGTACTTACAAAGCAATACTTTGTTATTCTGCAAATACAGTGCAAGTCAAATTGCTTTTGACGAAAGAGTACATACATTGTTTCAAACACTTCTTTGAATATGTGTCGTTGTGTTGTTTAATAAAAGCAAAAAACAATCATTTAAAGTAAAATTAAAAAAAAAAACACAACTTGCACAGTTTGAAAGTCGAATTGCAAGACCAAAAACAACCCGTTCACCGGCTTGGACGCCCTCTTGAACAAATTTTTTGTTATATTAGGACGACGTCCTCAAGGATTGTGCGTTACGGCTACCGAAAAATCCCGGGCTATTTTACGTATACGGCTACCGAAACCCTGGGGTTAGGTAAGCCGTTTAGACGGCTACCGAAACACTTCGTAATTAATATTTAGCAATAAAGTGCAATAACAGTCTAGAAGTCCAATGTCGGCGAAAACATTAAAGAAACATATAGTGTTGTGTTAAATAACCAAGGCATGCACCGTCCCAAGCTATAGTTTTAATTAAAAATGGTTATATTGGCTCGACAATTATTGTTCAGTACTTTTTAACAAACTTGCAGAATCCAAATTTAGGAAACTAGCGAGTATCAGGTACTGTGAAATAAAATCCGATAAAAGAGAAAGGATAGCAAACAAAAAGAACTCGGTTTTCCTGGGTTGGGGCTTATAACGTGATTATTAGCTGATATGGAAATGGTAATATTTCTTTTATTGTCGTAGCTTGTTGTGATGTGGTTATACTGTATTTCCTGTTCTGGGTAAATTCTGAACAAGGGCCTTTAGATAGGGCCCCATTTTAGCAAATTATTGTGCCATATGTACCCGATATCTGATATAGGGAGGCCAAGCCCAAACTCAAAATAAAAACGCTGCTCATCATGCTATCGCGTAGGAATTCTCCAGGAAACAAGTAATAAATAGCTATATCGAGAGCAATATTTCCCTAATATTGGGGCTCATTAGGGAATATTCAAATTGATTTAAATTTATCAACTTGTACAATCTATTCTCGTGATCACATTTGTAGAATTTTGTATGATTTGGAAGGCCGCCGAGAGGATTGCCGACTCATATACATGCGTGGTTTCTATGCATAAACACAACGGGAGATCGTAGATAACACTTCCGGGTGTCGTGTTTGGCCCCTTTCGATCCCATCGATGCTTTGCGGGGGAGCGCCCTTCGGTGATATTACCGATTAGCGATATGGCAATGGGGTCAGCTAGCACGAGGTTGCTCGCCTTTTCCGCTTACGATAGCCCCTACTATCTTCCTACAAAGCCTGAGAGGAAGTACAGTAAAAAAAAAACGGGATCCACTGTCCACTATGTGCCACAAAGTCAAGAACTTTTGTAACTTACGGTCCTATATCACACGAAATCCGTGCATATATGAAAAAACTCTGATGTCTTAGCATCCCTACTCGCTCGATTTTCAAAATACCAAACGGTGCAAGCTCATGCTTAACTCCGTGAAATGTGGCCCTAAAAGGGCACGAAGTGATTGAAAAATTGAAGCTAAACACCAGTCGTCTCCACTCCATGACTTCCGGGTGTGTACGTTCGTAAATTTATTGGTAATCAGGCGAAAATAAGCGTGAGTGATTTCTAAAGATAATAAACCGGGAACAATCAGGGGCGACTCACTGATTCTAGTGGGGCGATGCTATGTTTAAATTGATTTTTAACGGTACGAAATACAGTTTCAAAATCAGCAGATTTTAGCCATGAATGGAAAATCAGTCAAGGAAACAACGTCGTATAATTATAAAAAATGGTAGGATCTACAGTCAAAGGTAATATTTTCATAGTGCTGTATTTATATGATTCGGGATTTGTTATTCCGCATCGGATAGGTGCTCACCCATCCCGGTTTTCAAATAGAGAAAGCACTAAGCGTGTCGGGGTAGGTTCGGACGACGTGAAACGCTACGTGAACGAGCTAGGGTCAAGTGGCAATAAATCGGTATGCGTACCTACCCAAATTGACAAGCCAATAGACCAATGGGATCACCTAGTTTAACGGAATTTTGGTGGGTAGGTACGATGGTCACAGACGGCCAACTCTACCCTCCCGCAGGCAAATCCATGCACGCGTAAAATAAAATACAGTAATCCCTATCATTATTTACGGGAATAATGTCACGTATCATATCAGTGAGGACTATCAGACCAATTCCTGTGCCTGTACGTGTCGAAATAGAACTTGCATTACAGCCAATCACCATATCCATATAAGTGTTGTGTTTATTGAGTATCACATCTTTGTATGGAGTAATTTTTGATATTTGGGCTTCATACACGTTCCCTGACAGTCATCACATCCGATACAACTTTCTATTTGTGAATGAAAACATGTACAATTAGGCTATAATAAATATTTTTATTCTCCTCCCGCGATCAGGGAGGTAGAACTGTCGCCTAGTTTAATGTGCACGCGCAGTCCACACCACACTATACAATGGTGCCACATGGCGACACGGGGGGAAATGTTGGAAGGACTTTGGAAGAAGGACGCCCATTTTGTTAATTTTGCAGTTGCCGATTTCACGTGACGTGAGTGTAACGCCCAACAAGCAAAGGCCAAAATAAAATTACAACACGGTTGTCAAACCAGGAAGACCACGCGCCCCGGACAACACTAACCTCAGCTCCACAAAACAAAATAAATATTTCACCTTCCTATAAGATAATAATGTCCTTTCTTAAAACTTTTCTTTCTGTAGGCCCTTTGACTATATAGTTGAATAAGATACATTTTAAACAGTGAGTTGAAGCTCCCATACGCGGGTTATTTACCAGTTTGGGCGCCACCTACAACAACGTTCGGAAATGTACGATAAAACAGTTGTAATAGAATCGATATTCAGATCACGTTTCTTGGAATTAGTCTCTTACACGAAAATGGTGGCGAGCCTCATAAATTAATCTCGGGCACCGCCGTGTTCATTATGTGCATGGACAGAGATTTAAAATCCAATGTTTTGTAATGTCCACACCGAGTATCACGCGCGAAAAGAAAAAGGGATGACCTGAATAAATACAGTTTCATCTTGATAGAATGGTAAAAAATAGAATTCGCGTTCTCGGCTTTCGCTTTTCTGGAGGGGTTGGGGGTGGTTTGGTTCCTTTAGGAAACCTTATAGGGCTCCTTTGCGATGGAATGGGGGGGGGGGCTTTTGTGAATGACAGTTAAAATGCATCGATTGCGCCGGTAGGAGTGGCTCTATTTTTTTTCCGTAGGGAGTGCGGGACGATTTCCGAAATTGGGTGCTTGGGAACTGTGTCCCAAAGGTCGGTCTTAGGAACTGAAAAATTGTGAAATTTGCCGGATTTGGAGCCGAAATTGCTAAAATTGAGTTTGAGGCAAACATTTACCAAAAGGAGACCTTATGAAATGAATTGTACTTCAACCGGGGTTCGGGACACAGTATACTATAAAAGATATGTAAATTTACAATATTATACTGGCATTCTGCCAACAAAAATAGGTAATATTTACAGTATACTCTAAAAGAAAATTTAATTACAAACTCTGTAAATTGGTATCGCGTGAGTTATTAAAGAGCTTGGGGATATGAGGGGATAAAAAGCACTGATGAACACACCAACCTAAGCAAAAAACTTGCCAATAATTTAGACCACTTTAAATATAAATTTTAGACTTATTATTACGGTAGGCCTAATTAGTTGGTAGAATGAATGCTGCGTATAATACTGTAAAATTTACACAAGTACAAGAGAAACGCGACAGAGCAAAGTACATTTTACTGTACTTCTATCATGTACATTCTCTGGAGCAGTAGTACTTCAGAAAAGAGATTCCCATTGGAATAATTCGGCAAAATCGGAAACAGGGGCAAAATTATATATTGCTCTAAGACATTACTATTAGGAAAGAAAAAAAAATAAAAAATGAATCCGTTTAGAAATTAGGGTTAGTGCCAATTTGAATGAAAGCAGCCATTTTGTTTTTTTTGCCGCTTTCTCCACCAGGATGCACTATACAGTTTAAACAAATGCCTTTATGAGTTAAAGGACACTATCAGTGATCCATACGAAACCCCCTTACGAAAGAGTCAAAATATTGAAATGCGCGGAAATAGCTTAAAAGTGAAAGATTACGTCTGTACAATCTCATAAAATTATCTTGTTCCAGTACTTGAAAAAATTGACAAAAAAATTAGGAAAAAGCAAGTTCAAAGATACGAGCTCCCATTAGTTGGTGTGTATTAGTAAAAATTGTCCGTGCGCGTGCGGACAGTATACACTCATGAATAAAATATCAACATTTGGCCATATTACGTTGCTTTCGGTCTTATCACTTGCAGGGTATGTGAGGGGGGGACACCTTGAAATTGTCACAGGCATGGAAAAACCAGATTGTTGATGATTTTCTTTTTTCGATTTTCTGATTAGCAAATCACTGATAGTGCCTAAAGAATAGGACAAAATTATTATATATAACCAATAAATTGGGTGCTGGATACTTTTTTTAGAATTTTTGTGGTGCCCATTTCCGGACCATATATTTCCCTATTCGTTTGTACTGGAAAGAATTATAAATCAATCATCGTTATTTGTTCATAATAGAATACAGCAAAAACAATATGATAAAGAATTATTGTAAATAACTTGAAGTACAGTGAAAAATTAATCAGGTTTAAAAAACAGGAAAGGAAATCATTGACATGTGAGTGGCTTTAATTGAAATATTAAGAAGTGCATAAATTTCTTTTTAAAATATGTGAAATAACTATTATTAACAACAATAGAATGACTATTGATTAAACCCCAAAATATACTTCACGTAAAGTATTCAAATGTCACATACATTACACACACAAACGGACATGTATACAACCCAAATACAAAATTCGCAAAACACCATACACCACACTGGCGCCCACCCTCGCTAATCCCGAATGCCCCCCCCCCCCCCCCCCCCGGATTTTCTTACTGGGCTTCTAATTCCTATATATTAGGTACCACGCGATAGTTAGAGTTACTCATTGCATGGTATCAAATTGAGTACCGATATTCACAATGAAAGTCACTAGGACATCATAAGTTGAAATAAAGTATAAAATAGGGTGTGGGAAATTATATTTCTCACATTATGACCAAAACAAAGTTTTTGTGAACTTAAATGGCCCAGATCTCAAAATGACCAAAAGAATATCAGATATAGCTTTGTAATTCTCGGCTCCACTATTTT
The DNA here is from genome assembly GCA_023653785.1 of Ophioderma brevispina. Classification (NCBI taxonomy): domain Eukaryota; kingdom Metazoa; phylum Echinodermata; class Ophiuroidea; order Amphilepidida; family Ophiodermatidae; genus Ophioderma; species Ophioderma brevispina. Next base: position 4,314 of record JAMKCH010052071.1, on the reverse strand, counting down.
CAATCTTACACGTACCCATGGTCATCCAAATACTTAACAAATAGGCTAATGTCATGTGTAAGATATCCAAATTGGGCTAATTTCTCTCATTTACAAACACATTTTCTTGGTTAAAACTAACTTGTCACAGGCAAAAAAACAAAGTATTTATTTTTTCTATTAGTAGCACGTAGGCCTAAAACATTGTCAATTAGATCATGCATGCAATAAACAAACTTAGCACGGAAGCCCTTTTGGGCTTTTTTAAGTGCCTAATTAGTGGAAGTCTTGGAAGATTAGACATGCGATCGATTTCACCATATCCATAACGCAGTAGATGAGGTATTTAGATGCATCATGTAGATAATTGAAGTTACATGCTTTAAACACGTCTATACCGCGTTATGGACCAATTTGACATAATGTATTGTGGGATATTGGATTACTTGATATTTCCAACGTGGGACATCTAGCAAATGAGATATGATGAAGTAAGGTGTGCGATTTTTCCATTTAGCTTCCGGTTGGGTTGCAACAGCGACACCCCAAGCAAAGAGTGTCTTCTTCAAAATAAATCATACGGATGGTCTCCATTAACAAATATCCATAGATTCCCTTTTATAGATACAGGGTTATATATAAATATATTTACAACAGTAGAATAAGTCAAAACCTAAAACGTATGCCTAGATGCCTCAGCCATTTCACTAATTAAAAAATACACCCATGCACCACGTAACGAGCGAACACGGAAACATCTGCCACTTGACGTGGTTGAAACCATCTCGCGAAATAGGTCACACTCTGAGCTCAAACAACTTACGCAGAGTTTATTCCTTCTTCAAAAAAACACGTCTCTGCAACAAGATCTCTCAAAAATCACTTAAGATTTCAGATGTTTGAAATAGTTTTTTTCAGATTTCCGAATATTGATATTGATTCCAAATCAACCTTCTCCTTCTACATCCAGTTTCTATCATCCCTACAAGTCCGCAATTTGCGTTGTCGAACCAAACAAATAAGTTAAGTAACAAAATGCTACAATATATAAGACGACTAGCACGACGACGAAAGCCAAATATGAGGCGTCCCGCCTCATAAATCATGTCCCTTAACTCCAAAAACCCAACACCATCTGTAAAGTTCTGTGATATTTCAATCCGATATGAGAGCAAGAAACGGATTCCATGATAAGGTGCCATAGAGCAACCAATAGGATATGTGAAAAAAGGAATGGTCGCAGATTTTCGCTCACAATTACCATCCAAATATCCTGTAGCCCAATAATTTCACCGCCCTGGTAAATGAGAAAAATAGTCGCGCCTGATATAAAAATCCTGACCAAGTCCGGAATATCTGGGGTTCTGGGACCAGGATATTATCGCTCGGGCCACGGCCCTTTAAAAGTAGGCCCCTCACAATTAATTATTATTTCTCGAATGTACTCTGAAAAGTGAGGAGGGAGGGCGTTTTTTGTAGTTTACGACCTGACATTCAAATAGGCTGTTTTTACTGAAAAAATTGCGGAGTACTACTAAATTTACGCTGCACCAGAAAAAAAAAATGGTTGAGGTATTATTATTTTTAAGTTAAGGAAATAGGGAACCATCTTGAAGTCTTCAAGAAAGTGATGTGGTTGATTAATATAGCAACACAATTAGGCCTATCAATCATAATTTCAGGATTGACACTGTAAACTGAAAATGTCTTGAATTGGAAAATCATCTTGAATTTAAATACCAGTACATGAGGAATTACCGTTTGTTGCGTCAATGAATTCAAGACCCTGAAGAAAAAATACAAGAATTCAAGGGGACCTAAATCAATGATATTATTACAAAGATTTCTTATAAGCTGCAGACAATCCTGCCTATTATATGAGTGGCACCAGGGCAAAGTTAATTCTCTGGAACAATCGTAAGCCCTCACCCAAGATCAACAGTTGGTGGACTCATCTTGATGAATTCAATATGATTGGACTTCTTTTGGATCTGGATTGGGTCGTGAATTCATTGTAGATTGTTCTTCAGGGTCTTGAATTCATGGATGCAACAAAAGTTAAATCCTCAGTTACGGGTTATTTAAATTCAAGATGATTTTCCAATTCAAGACCATTTTCAGTTTACAGTGTGAAAATATAATTTAAGAAAATTGAAAAATTAAAAAAAAGTAGGGCCCTTATCCCAAAAAGTGAGGAGGGAGGGCCGGCTACCGAAAAATCTAATATTGGTTTATGAGGCCCCTAAACACAAATAATAATTAAAATGAAAAAGATCGGAACTATAGTGAGAGTCCATATAACTCTCATCATGTCTGGGAGAGGGTCTGAACTGGGGGGGGGGGGACTATTAAATTTTTTTACCCCCACCCCCCTCCGTGGTGCCGCCCCTGTAGGCTGTACTCCCAGCTCTTCCCCCGGTACTTTCCAAGCGCCGGGGGAGGTCGGGGAGGTACACAGTGTCCCCTCCGGGCCCAATGCATGCACCATTGCATTTATGCTTACTATTTAAAACATACCCCCCACACACACACACCTTAAACCCCCAAACACACCTACACACACACCTACACACCCACACACAAACACCCACCCGCCCCGGCACCACACACCGGCGAGATCAAGCAAACACGTGTTTACATTAATTGTAATAGTTTCCCGCGCAGTTTTCGGGCAGACCTTGTGAAAGTTACCCGTAGGAAACTGGCAAAACTGTATGACGACGTGCCTGTCATTGTACCCTCTGCCAGCATCCGGCCACATGTGTATAGAGGTACAGTGGTTTGCATTACTCGTTGTACGTGGTATACATTCCTACACGGAATGCAGTGGGATGGATGCACTGGGTTTCGGGTGGGTTGGGTTGTTATTTTTTACATCCTTAAATTGATCAACGAAGAATGATATTTACTAAAATAGGGTTGAGAAGTCAACCGGCCTGCAATGAGTCCATGATTCAACAAAAAACACCCTAGGTTTTAGAATCAGGATTCAGGTAAACATAGTAATGAGAGTAATCACGACTCGGTCTATAACGGTAAATGCCATTCACAATGTCAAACAATTTTCACAAACCTAAGCAGTTCACACATCACACTAGAGGAGTTGGTAGGGTAGGTACGCATACCGGAATAATTAGCAAGCTGACTCGTTTCCTGTATTACAGTGACCACTCCCGGCAGAGTCACGGGGAGGGAAAACTACAGTGCCAGTACCACCATTTCAAGGAAGAATTCGCCACCGGGGCTGCTGCGAATAATAAATGTTTTTCTGTATAATTTGCAAATAAGGAAACTTCTCTTGTAATTCGCAGCGGCGTAGCGGTTGAGAATAAGAAAACGTATCTGTAATTCGCACCGTAGTTGGTGCGAATAAGGATTTTTTTGTATTCGCACCGTAGCGGGGCAAATAACGAAATTTTGCCTGTTGTTACCACGTCACTGTGGCAGTAGTTTTATAGAGTTTAGTTGGCCTTTTGTAGGCCTATAAATAGTAAGGTATTTTTCGGCTTAGTATTATCGCGAAACGAAACGAAACATAGCGAAACGAGGCGAAACGAAGCGAAACAATGGAAATGATGGGCCTGACATGGAAACGTATTATAGAACTTCGAAGTGTAGACTTCCAATGGATGCAAATGCAGACAGCCTGTTCGATAAAAATAGTGATTTTTAGCGAAACAACGTACCAAAGAAACAGGAGCAGGCTTACTAACATTGCCGATTACAGCGATGAGGAGTTAGCCCGGTTCGGTTGGTGCATGAAAATAAATTGTGATTTTTAACGAAAATGTTAAACATAGAAAGGGATACTTTGCTATTGTAAAACAACCTTTTGGCATCCAGTGTTGCATTACTTGTCTGTGAAGTGAGCCGGTTTTGGTGAAAATTAATTGTTATTTTTAGCGAAACAATCGGGAAACAATCGTTTTAAAATACAAGCTAGATACATACAACCTTTTGACATTCCAGCGTGCATTCCTTGTCTGTGAAGTGAGACGGTTTCGGTTGAAAATAAATTGTGATTTTTAAGAACACAAGGTTGAAAATAGGAAGGGATACTTTGCTATGGTAAAACAACCTTTTGGCATCCAGGTGCATTGCTTGTATGTGAAGTGAGCTGGTTTCGGTGTGAAAAGAAATGGTGATTTTAACGAAACAATGTTGAAACATAATGTGTAGGAAGGTTACTTTGCTATGTAAAAACAACCGTTTGGTATCAGTGGGCATTCCTTGGCTGTGAAGTGAACCGGTTTCGGTGAAAATAAATTGTGATTTTTAACGGAACAATGTTGAAAGATATTTGCTATTTAATAAAACTTTTGGCAGTAATTGCAT
>JAMKCH010052070.1:0-24030 GCA_023653785.1 Ophioderma brevispina | reverse complement strand
CTTTTTCGGTGTCGGAAACCTAATAACTGTTACTTTCAGATGTGTTTAATTTGTATGGTTTACTTTTCTCCTCGTGAAATATAGGGCACTTTGAGGGTTTCTTGTTTTTGAGACACACGGTAGTAGAGCTTAATGGACACATTCCTATGTAACTTTGAACAATCCAATCAAAGCCTTTTTGTGTATATTCCCCCCCCCCCTTGTAAGGCTATAAAAGGGGCCTATATATGAAAAATTATGGGAAAATTTTGTCGGCGTTCTAGTTTGCCTGATGTGGTCAATATTCAAGGTCAAAGGTCAATGACCTTTATAAGGCATGTGAGGTGTCATAACTGCTCAGCCAATTGTGCAGAACAAAAGGTGGTTTCTATACCCCATGTTTGGGGGTCCAATAAAAACAACATATTTTTAATGGCTTACAAATGCAGCCGTCATTGTTCTTCAGCATAGAAAACACTTTTCATCCGAATTTTTACAAGTTTTTTCTCAAAGTAAATTATCAATCTTTTTTCTCAAAGTCATAATATATATATTATATATATATATATATAGAATCATATTGCTAAAGGTACGAACCCCCTTACCCCCATTGTTTTTAAAGTAATTTTTATTAAGTGTGCCATAGGCCTCTCAAGAAGAACCAGTCATTGGAAAGAAAGAAGATCAGAGAAGAAGAAGCCTCAAAAGATCATCGGCCTGAATCGAACCCCGGTCCCTGCGGTACACATACAATCGTGTTAACCGCGATCTACAACACCACTATTCCCACACTGGCTGAGATGCAACTTTTGAGGTGATATGCGTATACAAGCTATTAGGTTGGCGCCTGTACCAGTATATGTAATATTAATTCAAGGATTGCCGCTATTCGTAGTTAATATGCGGTAAGTTAATATATAAGATGGTTTAACACGCTTTTCATGTACGCAAGTGACCCGGGTCCGATCCGCGGCGATGCTCTTTTGAGGCTTTCTTCTTCTCCTGACTTTTCTTTCTTTTCCATTGACTTGTCTTCTTGATAGGCCGATGGGGCCCACTTAATAACAAAATTACTTTAAAAAAATGTGGTAATGTGCACACCCTTTAGGCACCTATGATTCTATATTAAATTACCGAATAGCGCCAGAATGAAGAGAAGATTAGCACCTAGACTGCTTAATGACGAGAGAGAAGCAGTTAACGAGGTTCGACGAATTAAGAATGGGAATTGAAGGGGAAGTAGAATGGGGTGCATTGTAACGGTGAATGAGGTGGCAAATAAATGGCGAAAGCGACGATATAATTGCTGTATAATGGGTGAATTAAGAAACGTGCCTCAGGCACATCAGCCATATTCTATTAATTTTGGGAAACTTTCTGGGCAACTCCACAAGATTTCAGATGAGTTCATGTTCAGTCTCGTCTTGAAGTTGAAGGAGTGAAGACATAACTCAGTTATTCTTGATAAAAAGTTCACCCAGCTAATTTATGTTATAAGAAGAAACTAATTTCAGCATCCAGCCGAAATTGATGAAGTTTTGTCTTCTGTTTGTTGCCACAGGTATGATTGAATTTTCTTTTGTTCATTGTAGTATTTTAAGTACGATTTTAAGTAACCATGTGCAGCAATGCTTGTGATTGAACTGATTTAAATTGCTCTATGAAATCTGTTTTAGATTTCCGAATCTGTATTTCACTTTAGGAAAACTTTGGTATTATCTTGCTACCCATTGTGATGAAGAAATATTCATTTCTTGATGTCTAAGTTTAACTTTATAACATTGCTTCCGTATGTTCCGTGTATCGAGTGTATATGGAAACGTATAGTAGAAAAAAAAAAAAAAAAAAAAAAAAAAAAAAATTAATGTTCACTATAGGCCATTAGTAGCATATCCCCATGACACAGTTTATTAACCTGCACTCAGTTGTTAAGACTACGGTTGACCCTAAGTATGCGAGATGAGTTATGATACCAGGGTACACATTACTGCATCAATCAAGTTACTAGGTCTTGATAGTGCGGAACTCTGTCTCCGAGGATTGAGATTAGGAAGATTTATTTGATTCCACTATGGGTCTTTACACAAGTTTGAGTCCGAGAGTCCAAATATTCCGAGCTAATCTGTGGCATGCAGATACGGGAATCCAAGGTGCATCTTGATATGTGTGGTCAGAGCATAGCATTCCATCGTCCCCTCGACCTACTTACTCATATTTTCTGAGAAGCAACCAAACCATGTGCTCTGTACTTCAAGATTTTGGTATTTCACTTGCATTTAGAATGTATCTTTCTTGGTAACTGTCACAAGAGGTTGAAGTACAGGTCTTCATCTTAAACGTGGGCCGCACCCGATTAACAAAGCCTGGGTTTTTATGAATGAAACTATAAAAGGTCTTTGAACGGAACATAGTAGAGTGCACTATGAGAAGACACACATGTTTGACCAGAGTTAAACATAATAGACTTAGGGTAAATTGGATAATCGGAATATCTCATTAATCATGTTAGGAATGAGAAACTAATTACTTCTGACTAATTAAATGTCACAATTTAATTAATGAATTTGTCAACTAGTAATGCAGTGGACGGAATTGTTAATTGTTTATCAATTAGCGATGTTAATCAATTTGATAATTTGTTGCCAACATTTGTTTTATTATTGCATCATTGCAATTGCGGAACGTTTATCGTTATGTTTTGCAAAAACATGTCATAGTCCTTAGTTTTACATAATTTGAAATAATTTTCTTAATGCATAGGAAGTAAGTCCTGATTAATTAGCAAATTGTGTTAATTGATTTAGTGGATTGATGTTTATCAATTTGTCAGTCTCATCTTAAAGTTGATGGAGTGAAGACATAACTCAGTTATTTGATTAACTTTCACCAAGCTAATTTATGTTACAAGAAGAACACTAATTTCAGCATCCAGAAGAAATCGTGAAGTTATGTTTCTGTTTGTTTGCAACAGCATCAGTGATCGTGCCTTCCGTGGTCATTCTGGAGGTGTGGTAAACTGCTGTGTGAACGATTCATCATCACTGGGGGACGTGAAAACGTATACATCCTGGAACAGCCGCTCGTGTAACGTTGGCCAACGGCATCGGGTCGTACAGCGAGTAAAAGGACAGTTTCGTCAGTGAACATAATAAACACTTAATGGCCAACGACATGAAACTTCAAACTGATGGATGCCAACAAACGTTACATTAATTTCGGTGTATCCTGATTATCAAATTATTACTGTGATACGTATTTGTCTGTCAGATATCCATTGACAACATTTGGATAATGTATACTTGTATGTGACTAATTTTAGTTAATAAATTGTTAATTCTAATTGTTTGGCCAACTATAGAGTTTGTCCATGCGATGATTATTTTTACGAAAGTGCGAAGCGAGAAAATATATCGTTAGCGGTGCAATTATAGCAACATCATTGTCTTTTAGGTTAGCAACCAAACTAATTTTTTTATTATTGTATGGTAACATTAGTAGCTTCTGTCTACGGCTTACCACACACACCCACATAGATATATATATATATATATATATTATATAATATATATATAAGATATTATATTCTATTATATATATACTAATATATATATATCTATTATATATATATATTATATATATATAAATAGTCGCTGGGCGGGAAAACCTCAGATGTAAATCCAGAGGTCAATGGCAAAACCTAATATGTATCAAAAGTGGGCCCAATGCTAAAACCTCATCTGTGCATTTTGGTAACATCGGTTCTAGCTGATTTAATGCCAAAATATGATAGTAACATCATATGGGGCACTTTATTTAAGAATCTGGAAAAAATTGCCTATAATATATTCGAAAGGAAAACCTTTCTTGTGCATGGCATTTACAGCAAATTATGTAGTTTTTGGTTGTCTCTCGAAATGTTACATATGGGTTTTGTCATGTGATCGTTTTTACTACATGTGAGGTTTGCTTTTTAAAGGTCAAACAAATGCACATATGAGGTTTTTCCCCGCCCGAGCGACGAATATATATATAGGATCTATATATATATATATAACTATATATATATAGATTATATAGACGGATAAAATCGGACAAAAAAAACCCTTTCCAACGACCTTATTGTAGGTGAGAATAACAAATTGAGTGAGCGCATAATGTCGTGGAGGTACAGGGGGATCATACTTCAGGTATCCTGCCCTCTCATCATGAGAGGGAAATACATTGTCTAGTGCTAGATTCCTTCCACAACATTACTTTTGCACAGAATATCACTGCATGGCTTAATCGTTGGCGGAAGAAGGTTGCAGACGGTAGCCAACGCCAACGCCAACGCAACCACTGTCAATGCCCCACCCATAGTTGTCTAATGCTCCTGGGTCAAAATGCTAGGACGATCAGCCAAGAGGGATTGGACGCGACACCCTCTCCGCTTACTAACCAATGCATCAAATAGACTTGTTGGAAGGGGAAGTAGGAAATCCAACCGATAGTGTCCAAAATGTCTGGAATGAGGGCCTCTTTATAGAATGACCAGGAGGAAGCGTGAGCTCGAACATCATTGCAGTAACAAGAAGCCAGTCAATCAATCATGGTGTTTTGTTGGAATTTCAGATGACTGAGGCAATCAGATGGCTCAATGTGTCCTGCTGCAGGCTTCTATGAGCTGTCGCAAAAACCCGTTTCTGCAATATGGTGAGACCGTGCAGAAACACATGTGTGTCGGGGTAAAAGGGAAGAGCACCGATTATTGGCCAAAAAAAGCGGCATGTGGAAAAAGAATAGAGAATCATTGCGCTCAAAGCGCTCTTTCGGTGGTGGGGCCTCGTCTGCGACAAGCTGTATATCCGAACCCTCTATGGCCACAAGCAACAGCCACTAGGAAGTGCCAGAAAGAATAAGCTTTCGGTTGGTTACAACTGTTCCGACATGCCTGACTGAGGCGAACAGGATCCACGTGTGTGGGCGCGCCACCATCTAAAAGGTTGTGCGGCAATCATGCAAAGTAGAGTTGCCAATCCAACGACGGCCCTCTGACCTTGGCTGCGTCTGGGATTAGGGACCCTCCTGGGAGACTCTTCCGCAAACCATTGTCCACACCCGAAACACGGGAGGCGATGTCCCAAACTCGGCACCACCCGAATCGCCGAAGAAGTGTCATGTCCTTGCCATAGGCTGAGACTGATAGTACTCCCACTCCTTAATATGTCACCACCTTCAGTGCCGACAATGAAGAAAGTAAATAGGGTGAATAGCCCGAGGACGTTTATGTGGCTACGAGCCAGGAGTGGGCAGCGGCCTGCCCACGCAGAGAAGGAGGTGAGCCCTCCCACTTAAACGCATCCGTAGTCAGAGTGTTTTGATAGTCCACTGTAAGCTGAATGGACCCTTGCCTCATATGAGTGGCAAGTCCACCATTGAAGGTCAGAGCTAACCTTCGCCTTCCTGGGGGTGAGGTGGGGTGTTTACCACTGCCAACAAAGTTCATCCGGCCAGCTAAAACACATATATTTGTAACCTAATGGCTGCATCTAATCTTGGGGCCATCGTTGCTTTCATTTTAAGGCAAACTAATCTATCACGCCACCTTACGTTTGGTAGTGGTAGTAAGACTCTTATGGAGGAAGGGGCAATGATGGTTGCCATTCTCGGCACCACCCGAATCGCCGAAGAATCACCTGCATAGGCTGAGACTGATTACTCCCCCTTCCTTGTTTTATATTCACCACCTTCATGCCGCATGAATGTTCTAAAAAAAATCAATCTGAAAGAGCTTGTTCACATCAATTGGTATTCGTACCCTTTTTTCCAATGGACTTCTTTCTGATAACCAATCAGGCTTTCGTGCCAATCATTCCACAGCCACTACTTTGCTTGATGTACCAGATTTTATTTTGAAAAATATGGATGAAGGTCGTGCAACAGGAGCAATTTTCCTTGACCTAAGAAAGGCTTTTGACTGTGTTAACTATTCTCTTCTCATTGTAAACTTTCACAAAATGGTATTACTGGTTCTGCACTTAAGTGGTTTCGATCCTATCTCAGTGACAGAATTCAGGTAGTCAACATTAATTCTACCCTTTCTGACTTCAAACATATAACATGGAATTCCACAATGGCTCTATATACTTTTCCGCTTTCTACTTTCATGATTTTTTTCAATAATCTTTCAAATAGTGTTAACTGTAATTGTACTATGTATGCTGATGATACAACACTTCTTTGTACTTCAGACAACCCACACACTCTTGAATTTGACTGCAGTCAAATTTAATCAAATTTCTAAGTGGTTTGATGATAACAAACTCACTTTGAATGCCAAGAAAACCAAGTTTATGGTCTTTGGTACATGTCATATTCTCAATAATTTCAAAAGGTTTCTCTGCACTGTAATAATGATACTATTGAAAGGTTGACCAGTTTAAATATCTTGGTGTAACTTTTGATCCTTTGATGTCCTGGTCTGATCGTATCAATCATATGTTTCGCCATGTATTTTCTGAAAGCGTTGTGGGTGTTTAGAAACTTAATAATTATATTCCAAAAGATACTCTGGTTATGCTTGCTAATTCAATTGTCATGCCACATTTTGGCTATTACAGACAGATGGTCTAACTTGTACTAATGATCTATGAATTCACTTCAATTCTTCAAAAATGATAGCTCGTATAATTCTCCGCTGACATTAGAACTCCTGTTAAAGATATGATGTGTACACTGCAGTGGAACAAATTTAATGATCGGTTATATAACCGTATGCTAATGCTTATTTTTAAATGCTTCAAAGGTCTTGCCCCAGTTAACCTTTCTTCCAAGTTCACTTTTATGCACTCAGTTAATTTTAAGGGTGCCAGAAGTCAAACCACAAACTCTTTGTATGAACCACCTTCGAATCTAAATGCAGGAAAACGTACTTTCCATATGAGAGCAACTAAAATATGGAACAGTCTTCCATCAGTTATCCGCTGTAATCATAATACAATGAGTTTATCTCAGCTTAAAACATCTACATTTGTAAAACCCACATAAGCTTATTTTGTACTGCTGTAGATATCTCTGTTAGTTTTCATTATACACTCATTGTGTATTTTATTCTGTATTTATTATATACCTGTTATTATTTTTATATTAATGTTTATACATGTATGTGTGCAAGTACAATGTGTGTATATGCAGGGCCTCCTTGGAAATCAGTGCTTTGTCACTGAGGGGCTACCCTGCCTAAAGAAAGTTTAAATAAATAAATAAATAATAAATAAATAAATAAATAAAAGAAAGACGGTGAATAGCCCGAGGACGTTTATGTGGTGACGAGCCAAGGAGGTTGGTCATCGTCCTCCCCCTAAGAGTAACCTCTGGCTACATCTAATCTAGCGCAAAATAATCTGTCACGAGCCACTTACCTTCGGTAGTGGTAATACCAGACTCAGTTTTGGAGGAAGGGGATGGATGGTTGCCACCTTATAATATTTTTCTTTTCACTTCTATCAAAAATATATGCTTTATGCACTTAATACCTCCTGTGTATGTTACAAAAAACTGATTTCCTATCATATCACCGCAAAAACCTAGCAAAATCACACATTCCTGTATTTTTAACTCAAAATAGAAATTGGCTTTTTTTAGCAACAATCGGAGAAATCAAGTTTCCCTTGATTATTACTTCATTAAAAACATTACTATAACGTCAAATGGAGGACTATTGGAACGTTTTTGATATCAATGGAAAGAGGAGACTTATACCAATCCACCTGTCCAAAATCAAAAGGTCAAAGGTTTTCGTAACTAAGAAATACAAGGAGGTCTTAACCAACACCTTTAAAATGGTGAGGAGGACGAATAAGTTTAAAGTACAATTTCATGAAGATAGTGCATACTATTTTGAAATCAAGGAAGGGTGTATTTGATCATTTTTCCTATATGCTAATTGTGTTTGTTGACCCCCCAAAACCTTGGTATAGACACCTCCTTGTGCTTTTAGACAAATGGTTGAGGAGTTATGATCCATGATATGCCTTCTAAAGGTCATTGACCTTTGACCTTGAATATCTGACCAACGCAGCTGCCAGAAGGCCGGACAATTTTTTTTCATAGCCCTACGAGAATATACAAGAAGTCTTTTTATTAGAATTTTTTCAGTTTGAATCGCATATGCCTCTACTACTTTAAAAATCTACACTTTGATTTATATTTGAATTTGATAATAATTGAAAACAGCCCACAAAAGGCTATTATATGGAATTTTGGCAGCCATTTTGAAAAACCGCCCTCTAGGGGTACTTATCATAAAGTATAATACTTGGAATAGCATTACACAATAATTAGCATTAAGAAATACACCCAAATTGATTTCATATTAACTCTTAGATAGCTGTTTTAGCTTCAATATGCCATTTTCTGGAATTTTGGCGGCCATTTTGAAAAAGTGCCCTCTAAAGGTACATATCATAAATCCTAATTATTTAAATATCATTATATAATAGAGAGTATTCAGAAATACCCCAAAATTGATTTCATTTGGATTTTCGGATAGCGGTTTCTAGCTTAAATATACCGTTTTCTGGAATTTTGGTGGCCATTTTGAAAAACGCCCTCTAGCGAGAGTTTCCCACATTTCCCAGAGGTTGGACCAAATAATCTTGCTCAGCGTCCTTGAAAATGTAAACAAATACTTTCAAGCATCTTCACTTTGATTTATACTCGGATAACGGTCCCAAAAAGGCTATTATACGGAATTTGGCAGCCATTATGAAAAGGCGCCCTCTAGGGGTACTTATCATAGATTCTAATTATTGGAATAGCATTGCACAATAATAAGCATTACGGAATACCCCAAAATTGATTTCATATTAACTCTTAGATAGCTGTTTTTAGCTTCAATATGCCATTTTCTGGAATTTTGGAGGCCATTTTGAAAAACGCCCTCTAGCAAGAGTTCCCCACATTTCCCAGAGGTTGGAGCCAAAAAATCTTGTTCAGCACCTTAAAAGTACAAGAAAACACCTTCAAACCTTCTTCCCCAAACTTCTAGAATGGGACTTTAATATTGAACCCTACTGATATACTTCTTTCTGTTTAGTGATTACTTATTAAAAATGGTTAAGATTTGCATTAACGCAAAACGTAGCAATCCATATGCAACATAGGTAAAAAACTTAGAAAATTAGATTTTTCTAGAATCACTTGAAATTGATTGAGGAGGTTTGTATGATAATTTGCACCATGTTTTTGAGGAAAATTTATAGGTATTTTTCATTTTAGATAGCCTGCATCGAAAAAATTCGATAAAATCTGCATCACCGCAAAACGTGCCAACTTTGCTACGTTTTGCGTTGAGATGTGGAAAAAGGGGCAACTCAACGCAAAACGTATCAATCTATATACAGCGGTTTATATAGGCGAAAATCTGAAAAATAACACTTTTCTAGAAACGCTTGGAATGGTTAGAGCAGGTAGCCATGATAGTTTGTGCCATGTTTCTATTAAAATTTTATATACTTCTTTCTGTTTAGTGATTACTCATTAAAAAATCGTTAAGATTTGCATTAACGCAAAACGTAGCAATCCATATGCAACATAGGCAAACAACCTAGAAAATTAGAGTTTTCTAGAATCACTTGAAATTGATTGAGGAGGTGTGTATGATAATTTGCACACCAGTTTTTGAGGAAAATTAAGGTATTTTTCTTTTAGATGCCTGCATCGAAAAAAAATTCGATTAAAAACGATCACCGACAAAAAGTGCCAACTTGCTACGTTTTGCGTTGAGAGGTGGAGAAAAGGGGCAACTTCAACGCCAAAAAAGTATCAACTTATACAGCGTTTAGATAGGCGAAAAATCTGAAAAATAACACTTTTCTAGAACGCTGGGAATTAAAGAGAGGTAGCCATGATAGTTGTGGCCAGTTCTATAAAATTTATATACTTACTTTTGTTTATGATTACTCATCAAAAAATCGTTACGTTCAGATGGCATTAAGCAAAACGTAGCAATCCATGATGCAACATAGGCAAACAACCTAGAAAATCTACTTTTCTAGAACACTTGAAATTTGTAGGGGGGTGTGCATGTGATTAATTTGCAACCATGTTTTGGCGAAAATTTATAGGTAGTTAATTTTAGAATCGCCTGCATCGAAAAATTCGCATAGTGAAATTTGCATCACCGCCAAACGTAACAACTTTGCGAATTTTGCGGTTGAGATGTGGAAAAAGGGGCAAATCAACACAAAAGTAACAATCCCTATACAGCGTTTAATAGGCGAAATCTGAACAAAAAAATACCATTTTAGAAAACGGCTTGGAATGGTTAGAGGAAGGCCAGCCATGATAGTTTGTACCCGTTCTATTAAAAATTTTATATATTTATTCTGTTTAGGATGACTTATTAAAAAATCGTTAAGATTTGCATTAAAAAAAAAACCGTAGCAATCATATGCAACATAGGGTAAAAAACCTGAAAATACGACTTTCTAGAAACACTTGAAATGATAGGGGAGGTGTGCATGATAAATTTGCACATGTTTGACGAATTTTATAGGTATTTTCATTTTAGATAGCCTGCATCGAAAAAATCGATAAAATTTCAAATACCGCAAAAACGTAACAACTTGCTACGTTTTGCGTTGGGATGTGGAAAAAGGGGCAAATCACGCAAAACCGTATCAATCCATATAACAGCGTTTATTAGGCGAAAATCGAAAAAATAAAATTTGCTAGAAAACGTTGGGAATGATTAGAGCAGGCAGCCATGATAGTTTGTACCAGGTTCTATATAAAAATTTATATATTTATTTCTGTTTAGTGATACTATTTCAAAAAAATCGTTAAGATTTGATAACCAAAACGTAGCAATCATATGCAACAAGGCAAAAACCTAGAAAGAAATTTCGACTTTTCTAGAAAACACTTGAATTGATAGGGGAGTCTGTGCCATAATATTTTGACCACCCATGTTTTTGGTGTGAAAAATTTATAGGGTATTTTTCATTTAGATAGCCTGCATCGAAAAAATTCAATAAAAGTGGCATCACCGCAAAACGTATCAACTTTGCCACGTTTTGCGTTGAGCTGTGGAAAAAGGGGCAAATCAACGCAAAACGTAATATTCCATATACAGCGTTTATAAGGCGAAAATCTGAAAAAAATACATTTCTAGAAACGTGAATGTTAGAGCAGGCAGCCGTTGTGATCTGTAGTTTTACCACGTTCGATCAAATTTTATATATTTATTTCGGTTAGTGCTTACCCTTATTAAAAATCTTACGATTTGCATAACGCAAAACGTAGCAATCATATGCAACATAGGTCAAAACCTAGAAAATTCGACTTTTCTAGACATTTGAAATGATAGGGAGGTGGATGATAATTGCACATGTTTTGACGAAATCTATAATAGGTATTTTTATTTTAGACAGCCTGCATCGAAAAAAATCGATTAAATTTCATCACCGCCAAAACGTAGCACTTTTCTACGTTTTGCGTTGAGATGTGGAAAAAAAGTGGCAACACCAAACGCAAATCAGGGGTGTATCTAAGGTGCACCATGTTTTTGAGGAAAAGGAAAATGTTATAGGTATTTTCATTTAAAAGCCTGCATCGAAAAAATCTATAAAATCTGCATCACCGCAAAACGTGACAACTGTGCTCGTTTTGCGTTGAGATGTGGTGGAAAAAAAGGGCAACTCAAGCAAAAACGTATCAATCTATATACAGCGGTTTATATATGGCGAAAATTGAAAAATAAACACTTTTATAGCATACCGCTGGAATGGTTAGAGCAGGGGTAGCCATGATAGGTTTGTGCATGTTTCTATTAAAATTTGCTATTACTTCTTCTGTTTAGTGATTACTCATTAAAAAAATCGTTAAGATTGCATTAACGTTAAACGTAGCAATCATATGCAAATGGCAAACAACCTAGAAAATTCTAATTGTCTAGAAACACTTGAAATTGATGAGGGGGTGTCATTGATAATTTGCACCATGTTTTTGGCGAAAATTTTAGGTATTTTTTCATTTTAGTAGCCTGCATCGAAAAATTCGACTAATAAATTTCATCACCGCAAAACGTAAAAACTTTGCTACGTGTTGCGTTGGGATGTGGAAAAAGGGGCAAACTCAACGCAAAAACGTAACAACCAGATACAGCGTTTATATCGGCGAAAATCTGAAAATACAGCTTTTTCTAGAAAAAGCTGGGAATGGTTGGTGGAGAGCAGGCAGCCAGATAGTTTGTACCACGTTTCTATTAAAATTTTTTATATTATCTGTTTAGTGATTACTTATTAAAAAATCGTTACGATTTGTATTAACGCAAAACGTATCAATCATTATGCAACATAGGTAAAACCTAGAAAATACGACTTTTCTAGAAACACTTGAAATTGATAGGGGAGGGTGCATGTAATTTGCACCATGTTTTTGCGAAATTTTATAGGTATTTTATTTTAGATAGCCTGCATCGAAAAAATTGATAAAAAACATTTGCATCACCGCAAAACAAAACAACTTGCCTCACGTTTGCGTTGAGATGTGGGAAAAAGGGGGGCAATCAACGCAAAACGTATCAATCAATATACAGCGTTTATATAGGCGAAAATCGGAAAATAAAATTGTCTAGCAACGCTGGAATGAGCAGGCAGCTATGATAGTTTGTACCACTTTATATTAAATTTTATATATTTATTTCTGTTTAGTGATTACTTATTAAAAAAATCGTTAAGGTTTGCATTAACGCGAAACGTACCAATCCATAGGAACATAGAAAACACTAGAAAATTGACTTTTCTAGAAAACACTTGAAATTGATAGGGGAGTTGTGCATAATTAATTGCACCGATGTTGTTGGTGAAAATTTATAGGTATGTGTTTTAGATAGCCTGCATCAGAAAACCAATTCAATTAAAATTTGCATCACCGCCAAAAAGTAACAACTTTGATACCTTGCGTTGAGATGTGGAAAAGGGGCAAACTCAAACGAAACAACGTAAAATCCATATACAGACGTTTAATAGCTCGAAAATCTGAAAAAAATACACTTTTCTAGAAACGCATTCCGAATGGTTAGAGCAGGCAGCCATGATAGTTTGTACCAAGTTTCTATAAAATGGTATAATATTTATTTCTGTTTAGTGATTAATTATTTAAAAAAATAGTTAAGATTTGCATTAACGCAATACGTAGCAATCCATATGCAACATAGGCCAAAAAACCTAGAAAACTTCGAACTTCTAGTAACACTTGATGAAAAGTGATAGGGGACCCCCCCCGGTGTGCATGATAATTGCACCATGTTATTTGACGAAAATATATACGTATTTTTTCATTTTAGATCGCTGCATCGAAAAAATTCGATTAAATTTGCATCACCGCAAAACGTAACTAAACTTTGCTACGTGTGGCGTTGAGAGGTGGAAAAAGGGCAATATCAAAGCAAAACTAATAATCCATATACAGCTTTATTAGGGCGACAAATCAAAAGAAATTTGTCTTAGAAACGTTGGAATGATTAGATTTGCATTAAATGCAAAAAACGTAGCAATCCGTGGGCAACATAGGCAAAAAACTTAGAAAATTCGATTTTCTAGAAACACTTGAAATTGATAGGGGAGGGGTGCATGATAATTCGCCCACCAGTTTTTGACGAAAATTATAGGTATTTTCATGTTAGATAGCCGCATCGAAAAAATCGATAAAATTTGCATCACCGCAAAAGGTAACAACTTTGCTACGTTTTGGGTGAGATGTGGAAAAAAAGGGGCAACTCAACGCAAAAACGTATCAATCCATCTTACACGTTGTATATAGGCGAAAATATGAAAAATTTCCACTTTTCTAGAAACGCTTGAGAAATGGTTAGGCAGGAGCCTGATGCGTTTGTACCAGTTTCTATAAAAATTATGTACTTTCTTCCGTTTAGTGATACTTATTAAAAAATCGTTAAGATTGCATTAACGCAAAAGCGTAGAATCCTAATGAAAAAGGTAAAAAACCTAGAAATTTCGACTTTTCTAGAAACACTTGAAATGATAGGGTAGGTGTGCCTATACATTTTCACCATGTTTTGACGAAAATTTATAGGTATTTTTCATTCTAGATAGCCTGCATCGAAAAAATCGATAAAATTTGCTCATGCAAAACTGTACAACAACTTTGCTACGTTTGCGTTGAGATGTGGAAAAAAAAAAGGGCAAACTTAACGAAAAAAAGTATAATCCATATACAGCGTTTATATAGGCGAAAATCTGAAAAATAAAATATTGTCTAGAAACGCTTGGCAATGTTAGAGCAGGCAGCATGTAGTTTGTACCACGTTTCTATTAAAATTTTATATATTTTATTTCGTTTAGTGAGTACTTATTAAAAAATCTATAGATTTGCATTAATGCAAAACGTAGCAAATCTCCATGTGGCAAAATAGGCCAACCAAAAGTTAGAAAATCGACTTTTAGAAACACTTGACACTTGAAATGATTGGGGATCGGTGTGCATGATAATTGTGCACCAGTTTTGGACCGAAATCGAAAATGATTAGGTATTGTCATTTTAGATAGGCTGCATCGAAAAAAATCGATACAATTTGCATCACGCAAACGTAGCAACTTTTCTACGTTTTGCGTTGAGCGAGTGACGAAAAAAGAGGCAACACAACGCAAAACGTGATAAT
This sequence comes from Ophioderma brevispina, assembly GCA_023653785.1. Taxonomy (NCBI): domain Eukaryota; kingdom Metazoa; phylum Echinodermata; class Ophiuroidea; order Amphilepidida; family Ophiodermatidae; genus Ophioderma; species Ophioderma brevispina. Next base: position 9,386 of record JAMKCH010052070.1, on the reverse strand, counting down.
CCTATACCGCGTGTATTATAGGCGAAATCTTGAAAAATACCACCTTTTCTAGAAACGCTGGAAGGGTAGACATCACCATGTACAGCATTTATATAGGCAAAAATGAGATAATTAAATTTTCTAGAATCGTTGAAAACACGTTATCAATCCATATAAGCGTTGTATATAGGCGAAAAATTGAAAAATAAAATTTGTCTGAAACGCTTGGAATGATTAGAGCAGGCAGCCATGATAGTTTGTACCACGTTTCTATTAAAATGAAATATTATTTCTGTTTAGTGATACTCATTGGAAAACTCGGTAAGATTTGATCGATGCACAACCGTAACAATCCATACGCAACATAGGAAAAAAAACCTAGAAATTCGACATTTTAGAAACACTGGAAATTGATAGGGGAGGTTTGCATGATATAATTGCACATGGTTTTGACAATATTTATAGGTTATTTCATTTTAGATCGCCTGCATCGAAAAAATTCGTTAAAATTTGCATCACCGCCAAAAAGTAACAACTTTGCTTACGTTTTGTGTTGAGATGGAAAAAAAGGGGGGGAACCTCAACGGAAAACGTAACAATCCATATACCGCGTGAATAGGGAAAAATCTGAAAACAACACTTTTCTAGAAAACGCTTGGAATGTTTGGAGCAGGCAGCCATGATGTGTCGTACATGGTCTATTAAAATATTAATATTTATTTCTCTTTAGCGATTATCATAAAAAATGTTTAAATTTTCAATACACGCAAAAAGCGTAAACAATCCATATGCAGCCTAAGCAAAAACTTCGAAAATTCATTTTTCTAGAAACACTAGAAATTGATTGACGGGGGCTCCCATTGATAATTTGCACCATGTTTTTGACGAAACCGAAAACTTATAGGATATTGTCATTATAGAGACCGTATATAGTAAAAATCTGAAAAATAAGACTTTCTAGCAACAACTAGAAACATTTTTGTCACCAGTTTATATGAGAGAGTTACTTTTTTGTCTGTTAGTGATACCTGGGGAGAAATCGGTTTTAAAATTTGCATCCAACGACGTTAAATCAGGCAATGCTATAGCCATTTAAACAAAAAGGAGCCGAACTACCGTAAACCACAAAAGGCCCGCATAAACATTGCAAAGGTCCACTTTTGTTTAAAAGCATTAGTTTGACCATTTGATCCCAAAGTAGAGTAGCTGTATCAGGGGATCCAGGGCAATGCAATCAACCATTGAAACACAAAGGAAAACACCGGAGACATCAGAGAGCGTCAGGAACATCCAAAAATGTCCACTTATGTTTAAAAAGCAATATATTGACCCTATGGACGAAATGGTTAATTCGGTCTAGGCAATGTGAACAAAACCAATCCACAAACGAGTCGAAAACACCTTAGAGAACACCCAGAAACCATCTTTGAATAAGTGTCCCCTTTTGTTCTTAAAAACGAATCTTTTTACCATTTTGGACAGAAGAATGGCCAAAATTGGGTCCTAAATGCTCAACAACCTTAATGACTAAAAGAGCGAAACAGCAAACGGGAACCACCCAGACACTCTGGGAATTTAAGGGCACTTTGTTTAAAAATGATATTTGGAATATGGCCCGACAGGGCTGATGGATCCAGTCAAAAGCTAAAACCATGTACACAAAACCCCTCACAAACGAGCAAAAACCACCGGGAACATCCAGAAACCTCTCGACCATTCAAAGAGTGTACACGTGTTCAAAATCAATAGTTACCAATATGACCCAAAATAGCTGAATTGGATCAGGAAATGCTCATACACCATGGCAATTAAAACCAAAAGGAGCCGAAAAACACGGGAAACATTAAGAAACCATTTGGAAATATCCAAAGTGCCCACTTCTGCTGAAAACTTATTATTTGACCATTTGACCACAAATCATAATTGGGATCAGGCAATGAGTTCATCAATATTGAAACACAACGGAGCCGAAAAACACCGGCACCATACTGAAACTACCCGGCAACCATCCAAAGTGCCTTTTGTTTGAAATCTTTATTTTGACCATTTGAACCCAAAATAGCCGTGGGTTCAGGCAATGTTCAACAGCCACTGATACACAGAAGGAGCCCAAGAATCCGGGAACCATCCAGAACTCCACTGGGAAACAAACCCTCAAAGTGTCCACTTTTTTTGAAATCATTATTTTTGACCAATTGAACCAAAATAGTTGGTTTTAGTCTTACAGAAAAGTTGTTACGTTTTGCGTTGAGTGCCCATTTTTGAGAAGTTTTACCGCAAAACGTAACAACATTGCTACCCTTTGCGGTCCCTGATACTTGCTACAATTTGCGTTGCTACACCCGTGATCTTTACCCATACAAAAGGTTCCAAATTCGGTTGTAGTAGCCATCGTCTGATAGTTGTTTGCACTTTGGATGTGCAATATCCATAATTTTGGATCAAATACTGCTTGATAAGATTTTAAAAATCAAAAAACAATTTTATTAATTTTTACAATAATTTTGTTATCATAGGGTGAGGAGATAACACATAAGATAGGAAAATTATCTAAAGTGATCTATATTAAACCTACAAGTTATTGTGTCGTTTTCAAGAGGGCACATTTGCTTTGGTATAGGGTATAATGTCTGATGTGTCTGTGTAATAATTTTTTTAAACCTAAAACATCACATAATTGCCTACTGTGTCACAAAACGTGCACCCACATTTTTATGGCACATGCCGGTAATGGTATACGGCGGGTCCGGTAAAGTACGTATATTCGTTTTTTTAATTGAAAAAAAAAGTTGGCGTCGTAAATTTTGAAAAACCAGCGTTTGAAACTTCTCAAGGCTGGAATAATACCGAAAGGCCTTGTGGAAAAAGGGGATGCGGCCCGTCGCGTTTAGCGATTGCGTGTTCACTTTTCAGTCTTTGCGAGCACCGAAGGACCGACAAAAAACGTTTCTAAGGTTTTAGACTACTTTACGATACATATTCAAAAAAAAAAACATAGTAAACGGACACTCTGATGCAAAAAATATCCATAGAACCCTTCATTTTCGGAGCTAATTGAAGATTTAGTTTCATGCATACATTCGCTATGAAGGAATGATAACGTTATCTCTCGGCGCAGTACTAATTTAGATAAATATCTTTCGCAGTCTGTGACACGACCTACACCACTTCCGGACCGCGTAGTTGGGTCAAGGTCATTAGAGGTCAGTAGGTGCTGTATTGGAGTTCGATGGGGGCAAGTAGTAGAGAAATCGGACAGTTCAGTGAGGCACTCAGGCCCTGAGGGAGATATCTAGGACCGGGAGCACCCCGAGTGTCCAAGGGCACTCAGAAAGATATATTGGCAGCCATCTGAGGGACAGGAGTGAAGAAATGGAGAAGGGACCAAACACGGATGGGGTGTGGAGGTTGTCGTCAAGAGGACATGGGGGTTGTACCACATTCACAGCACTTGCTTCGATGACGTTATAAACTTTGGGTGTTTGTTGTAATCAGTTTTTGGTACCAAAAGTATAGGGAAATTTGAATGTTGGCTAAAAATCACAGAAATTAATTGCGACACCACGGGAAAAAAAACTCTGGGGGTGCAACAATCCCCGATTAGGCGAGGGTTAATGAAATAAAATCTTTACGCTCAAAAAGAAAATGATTTAAACAAAATCAGCGGCACTGAATTGGGCTATTCAACAACCGCTCTCTCCTTCCTTTCTTGCAATAACATCTTGCCATAGACATCTGGAAACACACTCACTGGCACAAGATGGGGTTGGCTCGCCCACATTACCTAAGATCGACGGCACTTGCCCTGTGCTACTAATGTGCAGAGTAGGCCCCTGGCCCTGTTGGGGGAAAGATCAAAACCATGCCAAGAAGCTTGTCCAGGTTAAAATGCTCCTGCCGGCTTATCAACGGATGCCTCCGTCCAACACCAACGGAAAACTTGACTCCTAGCAGGGAATGCTCCACCCAGACAATCCGTCGTAGCGTAGCGAGCTTTCAAGAGCGTAGATGTCAAGTATCCTAATGTGAAGCCCCTATGTCTGGACAGAATACCTGCTGCCAACCGTCTTTAAATCCAGAGAGAGAGGAGTTTCTTAAGCAAAGTCCAACCTCTTGCACACCCACCCCATCTTGAAAGAGTCTCTAAGGAGTTAAGAGAGTCGCCTTGTGGAAAGAAAAAGACAATTGCCATCAACCATTAACATCACTGCGGTATTGAAACCTGGTGAGCATCTCCCACTGGAGGGGACTCTCATGGGCTGAATGGAGAGTGCCTCAATGAGTGAGAACCAGAAACTGGCCGATCTAAGGGTTTCCTTGCAGAAGGGGGCTATCTGGAAGGCAGCTCGGATACACCAGTGGTTGTGGACAAGCACCACAGACAATGGAACACCTCTTGGTGCTGCCCACTGCTGGAAAAGGCACAACCAATGCCAAACAAGGACCTTGCGGAATTCAGTGAAGCAGCCAGACGTTGTACCAATCTCTGCTGATCCTATTGAGAACCACAGTGTTGGACACGATAATGATAAGAAGATTATGACAAAATTGACAGTAGCGCCTGATTCATGTCATAATAAAAATATTTTATTTCATTGACAAGAATAATTAATTCACTTGTTTGAGCCACATGGCAAGCCATGCACAGAAATATCCTCACTGCGCAAAATTCTTGTATTTACTTTGTGGAATTTCGTACTAATTTCAATTATCATTTACTGCATAGAGCAGGAGGCAGGACTATCTAGGGGCCTTATCTAAGGAGTTTGTTGTTTTAAAAAACATTGGGCAGTTGTATAGAACCTATCTACATCAATGCTGGGTAGTTAGTAGTCTGAAAAAGTGTGGTGGTACTTTTTCCATAGGGTCTATTTAGGTTACACAGGGGTCAGAAATTTCAAAATGTCCCAATCACGGTGTTGGATCTTGTCATAAATGATTCAAAAATGCATAGTAATGTACCACTTACGACCATTGGTTTTGGAAGTTCATAAAAAGGGGTCAATCTTAATTTGTATCGGCGTCAACGTTAAAAAATTATTTAATTATATTTTAAATACTTGCAAACAGGGAATAGAGAGAACAAAAAAAAAGTATAGTTTGGTTATGTTAATCCTTACTTACCGAGGGATAAAGGTCAAAGAAGGTCAATGGCATTGGATTATGTTGGCCCATGACTTATTTTGTCACATAACATGATAACAATGTCATTGCAGATGATACAAACATATTCCTTTTTTGGACACATTAAGCTAGATGAGCAATTTGTTTACCAACAATTGGAGCACCTTGAGCCCTGTACTAATGGAAATTTAGCACTTATTTCAAACCAATTTTAGCCATTTTTACCCTAAACTCAAAACCGATGGTCATAGATGGTACAAACTACATTTTTAGAATCATAAGGATAGGACAGAAATTGGCAGACATTTCAAAGATTAGAATATTTTTTTAAAACGGTTTCCTCCCCTGTGTAAATTACATTGGCCCCTCATTGAAAAATTGAACTACAATTTGAGGTACTCACTACCTCTATGATAGTTATTCAAATGTTAAGATGGTTATAAAATGGCTCCAACTTCACTGCTACACAATTCACCCATATCCCTTACGTCTCATAAAAGGAAATGCCCTAGCCTAGCAACCTGGCGATCCCCGCAAAAAAGAGAGTTAGTTGTGTTGTGTTGTAAATCTAGGAACGCTTTCCCCGTAAACACAAGGCAGGGGTTTCGCTCCGAGCTTATGTAGCTTGGTAAAACAATTTCGCAAAGAAAGCAATAAGACAAAAGTGTAAAAAATATAAGCAGCAGACAAAACCTATGAGTAAACTTGCTTGCTGTCCTGGTGGTTTATTTTTCCTTGAAAACAATTGGGCAAACTTTTTTGGCACAGAGAAAGCAAAAGGACCACCTACATACACTCTCAGTACAAATAGCCACATGATGGTACAAGCAAGGTATGTTAATGATAGCAAGTGCTATTTTGGTAATTTGGCCTAATATGGCTTGACGTAAAATATCCTTTAAATATAAACAAAACAAGATGATAACAGCGAAATTGCACATAGCAAACAAAGATTAATTCAAACCCGTTGTAACAGCATAAAATAACTAACAAAATAACTTACAAGAATAAAAAAGGAAACATATCATACGAGGACAATTTCAACGAAAAATGATTATGGAAAGTCATTTGAATGTTTTGGAACTTTTTGTGTATTCGAAATTGAAATATAAAAGTTTTAATTAAATGCCTTTTGCCCATTGAATATCTCACATTTAACAATGGTTAAAAAGAAATTTACACACAATAGACCAATTTCCCGAAAAAGGGTGAAAAAGACACCGGAAATAAAAAAAAAAAAAAAACTTTGCGCCAGTACATCTGCATATTATGAAAGCTACCAGAGGGTGAACAAAATTCTTGTTTTTTTGTTTTTTGTATAACTTATCAAAGAACTCCAACGAGCTGTTGAAAAAACAATTTGCAGCATCGCCCAACAAGAAACCACTATTGTGCATGGGTTTTATCTTACTGCTTAGTTCATTTCATTACACGTGATTTCTGGTGACAAATATTACTGATGCTACATCGGATGATAGTGTTCAGAAAGCACACCACCACTAAAAAGATCTGGCCTATCACCCTCTGACTGATGGCGTTTAAAAGAGGTAAAAGAGTGAGACTTTTAAGTTAAAAGTTAAAAAATATTAACACTAAATAAAAAACTGCAATTCTTGCTGCTGGAAATAATTATTTAAGAGACAAACTACAAGCCCTTGAGATCAGAAGTTTGTGAGAATTTCTGCTGAGTACTGATAATTATTATTGGAAACCCCCTTTACCACAGGAAGGAATCTTTGGACTAGAAAAGACACCCTTTGACTTTTGTCCTGTGCAAGTATGCGAACAGTTATCCATGTCACAGTATGTTTCACCTCGAGCACCACCAAATTCTCACTGATTATCAACACGGGTTTAGAAAAAAGCGTTCGACCGTGGTGCCACATCAAAGACTTCTTCTTAAGCTGAGGCATTATGGGATCATCTAAAGATAGTGTTAGAAAAAGGCACACCCACTATAAAGATCTGGTCTGGCACCCTCTGACTGAATTGCCGTTAAAAGAAGAGTAAAAAGATGTGATTTAAGTTAAAAGTTAAAAAATATTAAAAACTAAAAACTGCAACTTCTGTGCCTTAAGAGACCCAACTACAAGCCATTGAGATCAGAAGTTGTGAGACTTCTGCTGAGTACTTATACTGCTTATTTGACCCCTTACCACAGGAAAACTGTGGACTAGACACGAAAAACCCTTGACTTTTTCCTGTGCCACAAGTACTGCCGAAATGTTATACAGCGTCCATTTGTTTTCACCTCGACCCCCCCGCGCACACCAAATTCTCAATGATGTCACCAGGGTTTAGAAAAAAGCGTTCGACCGTGTGCCACATAAAGACTTCTTCTTAAGATGAGGGCCATTATGGGATCCACTCGGTGGAAACATACTTAAATGGATTTCGTGGTGTTTTTTAACACACACGTACTCAAAAAAGTTGTCTGTATGCAGGGTCATCTCGGCCACGTGCCACAAGGCACAATTCTTTTATCCTTACTCTTTCTCCTGTATTTGGAATGATATACCATCATACGTTTCACTAAGACCAGGCTTTTTGCTGACGATGGCCTTTAATATCACCGCGAAATAAACTACTGCGGATTGCCACGTCAGGAAGGACCTTGATACATTGTGCAGGTGGGAGAGTGAGTAGGAAACGAAATTAATGCAGACAAATATTTTGTCATGCATATGACAACCAAAAAGACCCCGATCATCCATAGCTATAACATCAACAACAAACCTCTCCAGACAACATCTACTCATCCGTATTTGGGCCTCATCTTCAGCGACGACTGTAACTGGGCATCCCGCATAGGATCAGTACGAATTCCAAACAAACAGTTGGTTTTATTCGACGCAACTTTAAATCTTGCAGCAGAGAAGTCAAGTCTCGTCTCTATAAGTCTCTGGTACGCCCTAGGCTTGAATTTGGTGTTTGTAGTTGGGCACCATTTACTGAAGATGAAAAGAAACAGTGAGGTGACCAAAAGCCAAAGTTGGCCAGACGAGAGCACCCCGTTCATAAAAGTAATACAAATAATTACAAAAATAAAAACTACAAAAATGTTGCAACTAAATGTTTAGGTAGCTTACCATGCTTATTATGAACCAGTTAATGAATCAAAGCAAAACACTGCTGCAACAAAATTAAAGTTAGATCTAGGTATGCGACATCAGCAAATGATGATGCTTAAGCTGCTTTTAAAACGTATACATGTTTTTAGAAGATTTCCCGATGAGGGCGCACTCATTTTTCAAACAAATCATGTCTTTGCATATATATATAATGCTTGTCCATATACTAGTCACTGTGTTAAAAATAACTAAGCTCAAAACGAAGTCTTTCATATAGAAAATCACAACTTTGTTATAAAATTCTGGATCCGGAAATTCTGTTATACACGGTATCCGATGGCACTGTTATACTGTGCATAAATGTTTACTGCATGAAAACGGAAAATCCGATTCATCTCTAACGTTGGAAATAAGCATTTAAGGTAACTATCTTTAGTTCTAGATTTTTAATTACTACCCAAAAATGTATTTCGAAATCTCTGAATCAGTCTTTAATATTCGGTGATAATTCATTCCAGTATTGTGGACCCATTGTTCTTATCCCTCTTGATGCAAAACTTGTTTGTACAAAGTCTAACGTAAAACTCATCTGTGCTTCTCGTGTTACGACTGTTTCTATAATTAAAGTAATTAAGAAAGACATTTGGAAGTTGGTGTGAAATAAAATTGTACATTAACACCCCAAGATCGAGTTTGTATAACATAAAATACATAAGCAAAAAAAGTAAATAAATTAAACAAATATAAAATATAGTTGGAAGCAAATGAAAAATACACAAAAATACACGTTGACAAAATATGAAAAGCAAGGAGTTTGTTCAGGAAAGATGTGGCGTAGTATTATCAAAATACTAATTAAAATAAAACAGTAATAGTAAATAAACAATGAAACTTGAGCATAAATACGAACAACGTTAGTAAGTAATTACAAGTTTAAAAAGAAATTAAGAAATAATCAAAATATCGAATACGAACAAAATGAATGAAACAATAAAATAAGCATTTAAAATGAGCAAAATATGACAAAAGAGTAAAATTATAAAGTAATACAAATTAATTTAAAGAAATAAAACCCGAATATTTAAAATGAAAAAAAAATGACAAATACATTTAAAAAAAGAAAATGATTTTTACTTTTTTTATTTTTCATAATGTTTTAAACAATTATAACAATAAAAAAAATAGACAGAAATGTTTCAAATAGTGACCCAA
>JAMKCH010052069.1:0-21495 GCA_023653785.1 Ophioderma brevispina | reverse complement strand
TTGTAATCAAGATTCCTACTTAGCATCCAAGAACGAGTCTACCAGACCTCATCTAACCAAATCAAAATTTTGCATAAATGTCAACAAATCTGAATGCAAAGAGAATGAGTCACAAGATGTATCTCGGTAGTCAACTGATCATCCACAGACTGCTTCGTCACTGTGGTTCACACCATACCTGTGTAGTAGATTCTATGTGTATCCCAGGAGTGACCACTGACACTATCATGATATGGTGCTATACTGCTTAGGTGCTTCATACCCTACCAGGTACACAACAGAAGATGTTATTCAATGTACTGGTGTCCATGTGTGCTCAGTGGGTACTCCCAGAGTAAACATGTATCATGGGTACCCACTGTCTTATACCTAAGTCAAATCTACTGTTTAGGTACTTCAGAGTATACACTCGACTATGTGCTTCAAAGTACACAGTGCAATAACAAAATCATGCAAACCGCACATTTTTTTTTTTACTATGAAAACCACCCAAAATGCATACCACTTAGGGTTTTGGGCAAGCCACTTTGAGGGAGGTCACAGGTCAGCTAAGATTCACACCGTTTAGCCTCTTGTTTGGCCAAGATTGACCAAAATGTTAAAGGAAAAAAATCTAGATTTGTACATCAACCTTTCCACACATATGAAGCACTTAATGTACACTACCTGAGCTGTGGTTTGAGGTACACTGAGTAGTCAATAACACTAGCCACTCCAGTTTCCAGTCGTTCTCCTTTCAAGCAAGAACTAAAGTCTACCATGTTGAGTTTTTCTAACTCCTGCACAATTTCTCTGCATTCATCACTTCGCATGAAAGCGCCCTCACCATAAAATGCCCTGTGATTGGTAAAATATTTTAGAACACAATTTGTAAATACACATTTGCCTACAGGTACAACAGGTATTTTCAAATGCTATATGGTTGTGTAATCTTTTGAACAGAAGAGTGAGACAATTATTTTATACTGTAGTCCATATCACCTTTGTGATTTGATTTTTTGTATTACCTTACAATATGTTTGCATTGAAGTACAATATAGGTCTTCTTATTGTCTATAATATGGAGATATAGATGAAATAGACTGGCAAATTGATGCATCATAGCTGCATTTACATTTTGCAGTCAGGTAAGAACATCAAATGGTCAGGTTGTATTGGTCACTGATCAGATTGCGTGGCAAATTGATTAAATGATAATGTCAGAGGAAAAGTCCATCTGGTGCAAAAGGAATTGATAACGATAACATCAAGAGTCAACCACATCAAGATAATCATAAAAATACTATAAAATGATGAAAGTTGAGGGCACGCGAGGTGCAGTGGATAGAACACTGGACCAATGATACAAAAGTTGTGGGTTCAAGTCCTGTTGCTACTAACGTGCTGTACACTTGGCCAAGGTACTTTACCTCACTTGCCTTTCTCCAACAGAGATCTTGACGTGGTTGACCTTTGACCTAGAGCACCATCTTATCCTTACATACCAGCTTTAGCAAACTATACTTTTTGAAATTCTGAGTGTAGATGAATAAAATAGGAATAGAAATTCAACCTAATGTAATAAAGTGCACTGACCTCTAGTGGCCATATGGAAAGAGATGCAATATCTTAACAATGGAAATGCATGCTAATTTGATCACAAAGTGCACAATTGATGTGCTTTAACAGACACTTTCTTACTTGATGGCTCTCCTATTAGCTATGGCATGTGACAAATACTCAGCCAGACGTTTCTCCATCAGAGCAGATCGTATCCATGCACGTCCCTATGTAAGAAGAAAAAACAGTTAGAAAAAACAAGAGCAATAATGGTGCAGGAGCTCAGCACTTAAACATTTTTAGACTATTTAACAACCCTCTGTTTTGCGTCCACCGAGGTCAAAGTTCCATGTTAATAAAAATATTAGAACTGTGCATTGTTACCGTGTTAAAAACATCACACTCGATCATCATAGCACTACGAACATACATGGGCCCACACTATTTTGGATGCCATATTGAAATGTGCAAAAAATATTATGGCTGATCTTTGCGATAGTAAAATTTCTGACCACATGCCTGACGATGTTCTTGGATGTCTAAGGATCATTTTATAACCAAGGGTCACCCGATGAAACCAATGAGAAAGTGCATTTTTCCATGCTGTAAGGTTACATAGTAATGAGCTTGGGCGGTAATATTTACCATGTTTACCCGTCCACCAGCGAGTTGAATCAAGATGGCCGTTGGTACACTAGCCTTTTCTTTCTCCCTGGGTATTTACCTATCTCTATTGGCCACACATATTGTGTTACTGTGTTACTATTGTTATTACTAACCTTTGCCTTATGCGTTTCTAGCATCTTCCATGTTGCTGATAGTCATAATACAATTGTGTGGTAAGAACCGAACATGCAGCCACTAGAAAATCCCAAAACTCTTGGGACCTTCTAGCCCAAACCAAGTTATCTGACCTGAAACATGTAAATTTGGTGCAAAGTTACCCTTGTCAAATTTGTCTTGTTTTATAATAGGCACTACTCCCTCTTTCTGAAAAATAACCAAAACAGAGCCTAAATTTCCATGGTTGCTCAGCTCATATGAAAAATTTGACACCAATGTATTCAAAGATTGAAGCTTTGCAAATTTTGTCTCCCCAGTAAATAATGCCCAATCAAATTTTTCATTGACCTTTACACATTTCAATCCATATCTCTAACTAAACATCACAGATATCCAAACTATCTTCTGATCCTTATGATGAGACAAATCATTGAGATCTTTCACTATAATTGAACACTTGTATGATTGTTCCTTTTTATCCAGCACTGCCGCCAAAGGACCCTTGGGACATATTTGATTTTTGGTAACATCAAAATGGGTCTTATCATCATATTGCCATGTCATGTAGTCGTGGTCTAAAAATCATGATAGAAGGGGTGCACTTGGAACCCATCTAATGTCTGCCGGAAATCCAAAACCCATATGAAATCCAAATGAGCCCTAAAAATAGTGGAGACCTTATCTGTGAATGGCCAATTTTATACCCAAAAAGCCAAAAGTATTTTTTGTTAATTCTACAAAGCACATCCAGACTCTGTAGATACTACAAGCAAGTTCCTTCAACAAGTAGTATACTCTATTATCTCAAGGTGGTTTTGTATGCCATTATATGTCCAGAGCTAACTCTTAGAATTTCAATCACTAATTGAAGGTCCAGAAACAATATTGGGTTGGTAACATATTCCCACTGACGGGCCGAAATGTTTGATAAATAGCCACGCCCATTTTTGGGGGCATGACCCTTTTTGAGTGAAGTACTACTGACTGTCTCTACAGAACCGTTGGACCTAGGAGGTTATGAGACCACTAAAAATGTGCCGGCACTGGCTACATAGGGGGGGCTAATAGTTACATTTTTTATATCTAAAATGTAGAGATTGCCCAAAACCCGATTTCCATGCTCGCACTTCAATTATTAAGGAATTCATTAAGGTTTTTCATGCCAAAACAGGAAGGGTTCACCATACCCTTGGATTTTGCTCTAACTCCTGCTCAGGGAATATTTTTTTTGTGGCACCTAAGGGGAGGTACAAACATAAATTCATATTCCTTTCCGTTTTCGATTTCACTCACTAGGTAAGGTCCTGTGTCTCACAAAAAAAATCCTATCATAACACATTAAAAACGATGACTTTCATACTCGTTTTAGCCCACCAATCCACCTAGTACTCTTAGAATTTTGATCATGAAATCGCTTGAAATGTTTGTGGTCCGTAAACTTCTTGGACACTTATCCCTAAACTTACTGACATGCATTTAGTACGTACATAAAACATTGCAAATGCATTATGGGATTGTTAAAACACCCTAATAATGCATGACTTCCCAATACCAACCCTTACCTTTGAGTCGATGACACGGATTGTTCCAGGATTGTCGCTAGATTCTTGAACTCACTGCAGGAATCATCAACTCTCTTCACACGCTAGCTTGCTCAACCATTGTCCTGATTGCAAGCCTAGATGAGAGAGGATTGAAACTGCTGTGTAGTTTGGTGAGTTTACGTCATTGCTGTTAGCAGTTTTAAAAGAATGGCAATCTTTTGTGTTTTAGCACTGGCCAATGCTAACATTAAAGTTCTTAACAACCTGCCACCATTTTGTCTTAATGATCTGTTGTCATTCAATAATAAAAACAATAATTTCACAGAAATACAATATTGCACATTCCTAGCCATGAACCGATTAAAAAAATGCAGTATCTCTTACTGTGGTGCAATTGATTGGAATTAGATTAAATGAATTGCAGAGATCTACTTCTTTAAACATTTTAAGCTAAACTTAAAAATATTGCAACCTAATAGTTCATACATGCTCACTTTTTTACAATTTACTCAACAGCTTTTATGTGCAAGTACATCTTGATTTATAACCAAATTAGACCTTATATGCCAAGTTCACATGCATGCACTTAATTTATAGAATGTACGTTTATGTATTTTGCCACACAGCCAGTGAAAAAAACACTTTTGATTGTGTTTTTATTACCCAACACCAATACAATATTCCAGAGACCCCTGTTTAACAGAAGTTCTTTCTCGGTTGCCTTTTTTTAGGGACAGTTCATCTCATGCGTTCACTTCAAATGTTAAAATTTAGTTGACTGTCAATAGCCAAATGACCAGAGACTGGCACTAGTGCCAGTGGCAGAGTCCATGGTAGGGTCGAAAGTATGGTACTTACGAAAGCTACTCAAGCTTGCTGAAACAATGCCCCTCAAATTCTGGATTTTGCAAAGTCCCATTTCGGCGGCACTTTCCGTGTTCACAATAACTGCAATCCACAGGTATAGGAAAGACTCTCTGCCATCCATATGTCCCACTATATTTATTTTAGAATCCATTCATATTGGAAAATAGCGTAAAACTTCTAGAAAATGTGCGTACTTCAGTGTAGATTTGTCGATGATCAAACATGTGCTATTATTTTTGTTTGGGGATATGACTTCGAAGATCAGAAACAGTCTCTCTTGCCGTACCGGCCACGCTATTGTGTTCACACGCGCACAAACACTGACTGTATTGCGTGTTGGGAAGATATTACAATCATGTGAATGAATATCCGGGACATTTCCGAAGCACATGATATCGCCACCATTTTGGGGGGTAAAAACAAATACATGTGACATCGATGTGAATAGCTGACCCTGAATTTAAAAATTTCGCCGATTTCTTCTTGCAAGTAAGGGATCGTTGATAACGAGTAGAAACTTTGTCTTAACAAGCCGTTATTATCCCTGTGATCTCGTAAGTGGAGCAATTCTTTCTTGTTAAATTTCTCTTACTTTTTTGTTGTCTCCTGTAACCCATGTCACAAACACGTTAGCTTTGTGGGTTCTGTTGATCTATTGTCCCAAGATCCTCAAAGTGTGTTGACCCGAGGGCTAAAAACCAGAGATTTGACCATATCTAATCCATGGCTGGAAAAGTGGGGAAATTAGAGCTCACGCTTCATTCACAAGAGAAGTCACTATCCCAAAGACTCACTTACTATCAGCATCAGTACAATGATTATCACTATTCCGTAACTTATTATCCGGTTATGGATTGTTGGAACTCATATGAACTAATTTTCAAACTTAGCCTAGGCTATAATATTATCTTCATCATGTTGATTAAATACTCATTCTAACTGTGCAACCAAGCATTGCTCATATAGCAAGCACGAAACCCGCAAATCGGAATCACCTCAAATTTGTGATAAGCTTTTCTCAGGGATATCTAGATAACATGAATAACAGAAGACTGAGAATTCTGGAATCAGAATCAAAGCTTAGCCTCCCTTTAATGCATTTTCAAATTTCGCTAACTTTTCTAAAGTATTAGACTAAAGTAAACCATCTAATTAGAATGACATACATACAAACGCAAGATATATGTTTCTATAGATTCGCATCTGCGTTTTCATGTTATGCTTCTATTAATTTGAGTGGTCTTGTTGTTGGCCAGAAGAATTATGGCGCGCTCGCTGCCATTTGACCGCGAATAGGACTCTTGACTGTGACAGTCTCTTTCTAAACTTTTACAACTTAAAGTTTCAAGTTGAAGTTGTAGCCTTCTTGACAAAACTAAACAAGACAATTATTTTAGTGTAAAAAAATTGCTTTAGATATACCATGACGGGACATGCAAATAGTGATATGCAAACTTGTATTGTGTCACCCACTCATGATGTATTTTATTTGCAGATCACTGAGATTGGTGTTCACTGTAACACTTCAATTGGATAAGCAAGTTGATTCTTTGGAGGTTACTATTCAAGGACACTCGTTGGGTCACAACGGTTATTCCGTATTGAATACGTGTTTAAACAATTTGGCCCATATCGAGGACCCTTTGGTGTCAGGAACCCAATGATCAGTGTGTCAGACCATAAGGGTCAGACAACCTCAGACATTGTGTTTTGGTTTTGGACCAGAGAAGATGAATTTTGGTCTGCTTTGTACTTTATTGCATTTCGGTTCACGTCGGAAACTAAAATTATTTTCAGACATTTTACTAAATACTCACCACAATCATAATTTTATTGGTGAAAGTTCATACAAGCATATTTGTAAAGCTATTGGAATCATATTGATATTCTGACCCACGGATGAAGATTTGATTGCTTAGGATATAAATATTCAATTTGTAACAGATACCAAAGAAGTTGAATGTGCAACTGTTGTAAGAAGGTCGTAATTCAGTATCAGTTTGTTTCAGCACATGTATGGTGCAAAATTAATTAAATAACGGAATTTATACAGGGATAACACATAAATGGTCATTTGTAGCAGGTATTTGGGCATATTTTATGATATTGTCGGAATTGGCAATTTTATTGATTTTTTTTCAATGTTTCGAATTAGTCGCAATATTAAACTTTGCCCTTTGACCAAGGTCAAACCAACCCGGATCTGTGGAAGAATCAAAAGATTTTGCGGGGAGGGATGGAATTTCGTCCGATGAAGTTGTGTAAATAATTCATGTAAATGCTGCTGGTTGAGCGGAACATATCACATCTAGCGGGATTCCAAAGTGTTCTCTAACGATTCGCTCATAGATTGAGTTACATTTGCGTCGGAAACAATAGACGGTGAAGTGTATACGCTTATTCCCTTTTTGTCAGTGTTTGTGCTTGTTGATTTCACTCAGTTTCAGTCGTCTTGTCAGTCGTCGGTGTCGTCAAGTTCACAGTTGTAAATGTGTCGCATGCCTTCATCATTCATGTTTAGTTCATTCATAATTGATGCAGGTAGGACCTGAGAAGCGAGCGCTCTCAGATACACTTTCATCTGTCATATTTGCCATAGAAAAAAATGCACGCAAGAATTCCATAAATTAAATTAAATTGCCGTTAAATTCAAATGCCCAAATCCAGCAGATCGTCATCGGGTTTCTCCCGGCCCCCCTGGTTGAACAGTGTTATTATTCATGTTATTCTTTCTAGGCCTGTTCTAAGATTCACACTATAGATAGCGGGACGCGGAAATCCGGGAGGAGTTCAACAAAATATTGCTGGGGCCAACGCATGGCAAAAATGTGTTTAATTCGATTCGAGCTGCCACCACAACATATGATGTAGTGTATACGATGTGCAGTGAACTTAAGGCAAAAGTTGTTGTGTTAGGACCCTACGTGGCTTAATGGTTAAATACTACTTTAAATTACCCCAAAATCGATCAACTCACTTCAGAAAACCTCTTCTATCCAATGGCGGCTTTTAATTAAACACTTTTTGTTTAAAAATAGGTCCTTAAATTGAAGAAAAAATTGTCAAAAAATCATTTTCAAGCCGATAAACACTCCGATGAGGCGTGCACCGCGTAATTTAGCTTGCGCGTATTCTATGGCCAAAAACCGCTGTTTACCCAATCGGGATGACCCCCTTGGTTGGTAATGGTGTAGTTAGGACCCTAACACTATTATTAGGGATGAAATCTTTCTCATTCACATTCCTAAGCAACCAGACTAGATTAGATAGCTCCCATGAAAACTCGAAAAGGGAATTTTTTTGGAAGAGTGCAGGGCTTAAAAAATGAGGGAAATTTGGGGGTAAAAAGACAAGGTTAAACAACTTGAAAATCGCCAAAAATCGGCAACCTTTCTGGCCCTGAAAAGATACCAAACATGTAAACAAAATCATGTGAAAACGTACATACAATAGATTAAAACTAAATTCCGTTTACTGGAAAAACAGGGTTAAGACTGAAAGAAGAAGGGGGTTTTTGTATGAACAGGGGAGAATTGCGAGTAAAAAACGCACTCGTCTAAAGGTGAAACAACGCCTTAAAATGGACCGAACACCTCTTGGTAATCCATCCCTGATTGGTCCAAAGTTAGAGGGACAACCAAGGGGCATCCCGATTGGGTAAACAGAGTGATTTGGCATAGAATACGCGCGCTAAATACTCGGTTGCAAGCCTCATCGCCTGATCGGGAGTGTTTAATCGGCATCTCAGTAGCTTGAAAATGTATTTTTTTTGACAATTTTCTTCAATTTAAAGGACTATTTTAAAACAAAAATGTGGTTTAAGCAGCCATTGGATAGAAGAGGGTTTCTGAAGGTGCGTGGATCGATTTTGGGGTGTGATTTTAAGTAGTATTAAACAGTTAAACCATGTAGGGTCCTAAACTACACGTTTGCCCCTTGGTTGTACTCTAACTTTGGACAATCAGGGAGGTTACCAAAAAGTGTTCGGCCTTTTAATGGTCTGTCGTCACTTTAGAAGATGTGCGTTTTACCTCGCAATTCTCACTTTCTACAAAACCCACTTTTTCTTTCAGTATTAACCCTGTTTTCCAGTTATGGATGTTAGTTTATCGATGTAGGTAAGGTTTATGATTTTGTTTTAAATGTTTGGTGTCCTTTTCAGGACAGAAATGTTGCCGATATTTGGCGATTTTCAAAAAAGTTGTTTAACCTTGTCTGTTTTACACCATTAATTCCTCATTTTTTTTTTTTTTTTTTTTTTTAAAAAAAAAATTAAACCTTGTTCGAAAGAGGTTTCATGGGAGGAGCTATCTAATCTGTCTGGTTTGTTTTAGAATGATGGATTAGAAAGATTTCATCCCTTATAGGGTTAGGGTCCTAAACTCCACTATTACCGAACTTAAAGAAGCAATTTGCGCAGTTTTCAACGCGGATTTTGGGGATTCCCTGGGCTTCCCCTAGAGTGGTTGATCTTGAAAGTACCCTTTACGAAGCCGATTTTTCTTAACGGGAACAATGGACCAACTTATTGGGCTCTTCAAAATCCTTTTTAGACGGATTACAGTTTCCTAAACGTTCCCAGCGACAGTAGTGGAAGCCACAATAGCCAATTAGATGAATGTCAACTATGTGGAATTGTTGGTAACATTGAAGAAAATGCATGAAATCCTTACCCAAAGGGTACCGACACCCGGCTGCAATCTCACGTTGATCAAAGTGGTCGATGCTGCTGCTTTCGTTTACTACCATCCAGGATTTTGCTGTAAAAATTGCATTGGAGGGTTGCGCATATGCAAATAGTATTGTTGTTACATTACAGGCACGTTGGCAAAGGAAGTGGCGCTACCCAGGCGCCGCCATTGGAAATACATTTTTTTTTCAAAACAGAAATTTGACAATTAGAGTACACATTATTCAATTCTTTTAAGTTCGTCAAGTAAGACTCAATTAATGAAAATCTTTTACTGATTAAAATTCACTGCGTCTAGTGTACAGAATGATTACACGTGTGAGTCGACTGCTAATCCTGTGATGTCATTGTCTTAGCACAGCTTAGTGATTGGTGGACCGTTCATCCATGATGGCCCTGGCTGGTAGTCTGCAAATCGCAATCACCTAGCTCCAAAAAGAGCCATGTTGAACGAACGCCTTGTAAATTGCACACGGGGATCGGCGGCCTGTAACAGCCGAATACGCCATATGACCTGACCTTCCACAGGTCAAAGTGGCCAATGGAGCGTCTGTTTATAGATACCCTCGTGAGATGTAAAAACATGGGACGCTGCTGCGATAGAATCCTGGATAGAAGCGGATGAAAATTGCCGAGTTGTTCCTTCAAACGTGAGTAATCGCATTGATATGACAGACCCCAAAGTGCCTCCCTTAGGAACATTAATCCCTGTACAGGGTGTCTCAGAAGAATTCACCTAACTCTTGGCGGACCATAACTTCAAAGTGAGGATCGCACATTGATAAATTTAAAAGAATCTTAAACCA
Source organism: Ophioderma brevispina (assembly GCA_023653785.1). Taxonomy (NCBI): domain Eukaryota; kingdom Metazoa; phylum Echinodermata; class Ophiuroidea; order Amphilepidida; family Ophiodermatidae; genus Ophioderma; species Ophioderma brevispina. Next base: position 11,266 of record JAMKCH010052069.1, on the reverse strand, counting down.
CATTATTTCTCAATTTTCTTTCGTCGTTTAATGTAAACAGCACTCGATTCGGTCAGTTTGAAGTTTTGAAGAAAATAAGCGAGTATGTAACACATGTCAATAGACACTCCTTTCAAGTTTTGTAATAAAGTGATCAGACAGAAACAGGCGAGAGAACAGGCGAGACCATAAGCAATCCTTTCATTTTATTCTTTCTTAAAAACAAAATAAGCATAACAAATGATATTTTGCACCAGTTCAACATAATATGCACTGACATACAAAAGAAATTTACATCTTTTCTTTTCACTTAAAGAGTTGAAGAAAATGAAATGTCAGTGACATATTCGTCTTTTTGACAAATAATGTTAATACCGTGGCTGTCGCCAATCCAGGCAACTCCTTTTTCATTTAATTTTAAATGCCAATCATCAGGGCAGCTTTATAGAAAAGTTATGCTTTGAAATTAATATTGAAAAAACTAAGTAAAAGTTTGGTATTCACTAGGTTTGTGCATTAGAAAAATCCTCAGAACGGTTTCAAACCACATTTTTCTGTTTGCTAAAAATGATTAAGATGTGTAGATTTTCCGTTTTGATAAAATGATTTCAAGATTTGAATTATCCGGCTACCAACAATAAATGCAAGTAAAAAGTTAATACCAGTTTCGGCAATCTGAAAACCCAATTGCCCTTGGTATGGGCGACAAATGTTAAACAACCATCTTGTCTCGTGCCAGTAATTCATATAACACGAGTATAGATGAAAAAACGCGGGAATTTGAATTTGCACTCAAATCAGCCATTATTTTGAATGTAGAATGCACCATCTTATTGGACTAAGATATTCTACTTGAATTAAAAAACTATTGTGGGAATAACCTTATTTGTTCAGTTTATCCACATGTTAAAGTATTGGTTAAACTTCCAATTTCAATGGATATACAGTGCCACCCCGTAATTCAACTAAACAATATTTCACATTTTATACAGATTTTATGTTGGTTTGCTAATAAGATGATCATTCTTGTTATTTACAATGTTTTTTTTTTTTTTTTTTGTTGGATTTTTGTTTAAATGTCACGGGTAATTGTTATTACTATAATAAAAGAAAAAATGGCATTGAAACCCACAAAATATTAAACAAGGCCGGTTCTATGGGGAATGAAAAGAAGACAGTTTGAAACCAACAGATATAGAAAAGGAGATCCCGGTATGCAGAAACGGCCTGTACAAAATTTTGTCACCCCAAAATTACGCGCTATGGGGGTATTCGTGTTTTTACAGAGAAACACGCGAAAAGGGACGACCGCAGTCCTGTGCGATTACGTGAAGCATCTTGCTAACGCGACCGCAGGGTTGGTAAAGATTTGCATGGCCACAAAGATCGAAAGGGGCTCGCGGTGTTAAAATTCCGCCTTCCGATCATGGTTAGAATGGAGTGGTTGTGGGCCCGTAAACAAATTTCCCTCATTGTAATGGTAACTTTTATATATGGTGGTATGATGGGAATCATTAAAAAAAAACAATTATGATGAAAAAAAATGTTTTCCCCTCACATGGTCACCAAAAACATTACAACTGAATTTACAATTTTGGGTATAAATTGGATTGATGAGCCCATATTAGGTGGTTGTAATGAGTTACAAATATGGGTGAGCGTAGTCGGGCCAATATTTTAAAAACTCACACGGGACCAATAATAATTGGGCGAAAATCATCCGATTTTGGTTTTAATAGAGGTAGCAAAAAGTGAATTTTAAATGCCCAGTGTGTGTTTTTAAGGTGCGTCGGACACATCTGAAAGCGTTTGTGGTGTCAACGTGCAAAAAAGGAAAACATTCCAAGCCTTAAATTTCAGTGGGATACAATTGAACTTTTCTGATACAAAATCTCAATTTGATAGATAAGTGTGTGTGTGTGTTGTGTGGGGGGGGGGGGGCGATGTTGTCGATCGTTTTAATAAATTGAAACATAATTCTAAAAGATTATATATTTGTATAGATTAGCCCACTTTGCCACAGAGCTTTGGAGGATTTTTTTTCCAAAATAATATCTAATACAGAATAGGCCCCATTAAAGGCATATCAGTGATTTGTCAATCAGAAAAGCGAAAAAATCATTCCACAAAACAGATTTTTGCAGTGTTATAACTAGTATAGGATCCTAAACAACCCTACAAATGATAAGCCCAAAAGCAACCCATAAGGACAAATCGGGATATTTTAGTCAATACTGTCCGTCGGGACACTTACTGAAAACAACACCTATTGATTGGAGATTATATTTTGAGCCATTGCAGTTTTCTTTACCATTTGTCAATTTCAGTTGGAAAAAAATAACTTGCGAGGATGGATCTAGAGACTTATCCTTCATTTGTTTAAAGCTACTCTGCAAATTTTCATTATTTGGACTTCTTTCAGTCAAATCACTGATAGTGTCTTTAACAATCGCCCCCAGCAGAGAGAAACACGATAAAGGATCGTGAACGCATTTGATAAGGCAACAAAAATGGTGTAACAATGCCTTAAAATTTAGGGTCAAGAGTGATTGAATATTTACGGAAGCCGACCCGTAGTGTGTTTATTTTTGTGAATGTCTGTTTTCACGTAGAACAGCAATATTATTACTGGATGCTATGCACGCCCAGTTAGAGCAAATCGGACTATAAATTTGAAAATAATATGGTGCGACATAGCAAACCCAGTTATCTACTTCTCCGAATAAAACGGGAAATTTACGGTATTTCCGTAATCCAAGCCATGTTTTTGGTTTGTTTTTTATGACAGATTAAAACGGTGTTGACAAAAGTTTTTCTTGATTTGGGGAAGTGTCTCCACGGGCTGTTAAACGTCTCTTATGTGATTTGAAATAATATTAGTACATTCAGCAAAGTTCACCAAACTCAATAAATGTTTTTATCAGAGGGAACCTTATTATGTGAAAGAAACCAATTCCTTAGACTGTAGACCTACCGTGTAAAATTCCCTGAAATTTATTGTCACATATAAAAAGGCCTGTAGAATACCGTATTGCGGGTATTTGGAATACAACAAAGTGTATTTTATGTTAAAATTTTCAGGCCATTAGACTAAATAAAAACTGTCCTCTATCAGTTTTAAATAATTGTCAATATCCCCCAAATATACATTGTGAATTGCGAATTACAGAGTGCAGTACAAATGAATTTCCGGTATTATGCAGTGCATCCATTCTGTCAACAAAAGTACGGTAATGCATAATTTTTACAGGTTTGAACAGGTTTTGTTGTAATTTTTACAACAAACTGTAAAATTTTAGGGTACACAATGTAAAAAAAGTCTACTAGTGTGCGTCAGTGTTTTGTTTTTAATTATATACAATGTCATGTTCTCAAAACTCTGTAATAATTTAACTAATACATTTTAGTGTTTTTATGATTAATTATTTTTTACAATATAGGCCTATGAAGCGTTTTACCGTATTTTGTTGAGAAATGGACGTCCGTAATAGGCCTTACTGGAAAATTCAGTTAACATTTTTTTCAAACAGTGATGTCGCTAAATACGGTCCCTTTGATAGGACTCAACTTACCACGGTTTTGTGCTTTACAACTTTATAGAGGATTGCTGACATTAACTTCGTTTTGTACTTTTATTTTCGTCATATCACTTTCCCTATCCAAAAGTAAATTAGCTTGCCCGACTCTAGACAAGAAAAGATCGCTGATTATGAAAAAGCATATCGACGACCCAGAATGAAGCCGGGTCGGGCCTTGCACAATCACAGCTTTTCTACAGTGGTGTGAAACTCATATTCTTTGATAATTTTCTTTATAATAAAATAAACAATCGATGCTTTTTTGTTCGACATGCAAAAATACAAAGGCGCCAGCATCATGAAACAGATAAAAACAATGTAACGAAAGTTAGGGTTGTGCTACCACAGCACGGTTTGCAAGTAACGATTGAAGACGCTGCCAACGCATTACGCTAACGAAAGATTCCGAGATGCGTAAAATGGCCATTGCGACATTTACGAATACCCCCAATAGCGCGTCCATGCCGGACAAACAATGGCGGCCAGACCGGAATCTCCTTTTCTATATACGTGGTTGAACAGAAAACGATAATCAGCGGTGGTAGTACACAATATGAATATTGTGGCAAACTTTGGAAGGAGGTGTACATTGACATTTGTTTACATTAATCGCTTATTTCTTCAAAATAATAAAAACATTAAAAAAAAAAAAATTACATTAAAATGTTAAAAAGTAATTGTGGTTTTAAGATTCTTTTTAAATTTCCTCACATGTGATACTTACTTTTGAAGTATGGTCGCCTATAGCTAGTGGTGTAATTCTTTCTGAGAACATGTTAGTAGTACTGCTCATTGGGGCATATGTGTGACCAAAAGTCTGCAAGGAATAATTGCTTCTGGAAATGTACATAAGCTTTTCGCCGGGATCCCATATTGCCCGAGCAACCAATGTAGACCTATGGGATACATATTAGGGTTGCGGACGAAAAATATGCTTCCCTTTGTTTTCACCACGACGTGATGTCAGTCCGCTATACTAATCGTCGGGGAATAAAGCGCTCTATTGGGCGGATTTGTCGGGCGATGTCGTCTAATCAAGCGACTTCGCCTGATACGGCGATTTTGTATCGCCGAATTCGGCGAGGTTGCTATTTTTAGAGAAATGCAGTGACTCACAACTTTAGGCAAATTTTCCACAAAAAATTCTTTTGCCAATTACTTTCAATACAAATATCTAAAATCTCAGTGGACCCAAAAAAAATTCATCGCACACTTTTTGCTACATTGGTAAAAGTTGGGATTTTTTAGAAAATAAACTCGAATTTGAGAAAAAACGCACCATTGCCAGAAAATCATTTCGGTTTCCATCAACTTCAGTGAAATCCCCAGTCACCATATTGAAAAATTAGTCAAAAAAACAAAAAATGGAGTGATGTGTAATTGGATATGATTTGTGTCCAACTATAGCCTCATCTTTAGGATACAAAGGTTTTTTAAAAACCAATAACTTTTCTATAAGGAGTGACAGGAGAATTTGACATCGCGGTGGTATAATCTGACATGTGAAGCGGTGGCTTCTGCACATGTGCAGGAGTAACAAGGCCAAAAAGGCTCTGCGCACGAGCGTAGTGCAACAAAATGGCGATGCACATCCAAAATGCCATTGGAATGTAATCCAGCAGCTTTTGAGTTTGATTTATGCATTGAATTTGGATTTTAACAGAATCATTACTGACGGATCAAAGTGAATAATAAATATGTCTATAATCCGAGTTTTAACAAAATGGTTGTTATGATTTTTAGGTTGAACATCGGCCCAATTCGCGTATCGCTCAATCGGGCGATCGCCCGATTGAGCGCTTATCCCCGACTGAATTATTGTATAGAAAATTCATCTTGGGCTGTATCTCGAGAATATCTTGCCTTTCAGGAAATGAGAGTTGCACAAAGTCGGGGAGAAGCGCGCAAATCGGGCGAATGCCGCTAAAATCATCAGGCGACCTCACCTAATACGGCGATTTGATTCGCCAAATTCGCGAGGTTGCTATTTTTACTATCAATCAGTTACTCACCAAAGGCAAACGAGTCTTCACAAAAAATTATTTTGCCAATTTAAATACAAATATCTAAAATCTCAGTCAGTGCACCAAAAAATTTTTCATTGCACAATTTCTTGCTACTTCAGTAAAAGTGGGATTTTTTGTTTGAAAAAAGAAATCACATTGTGAGTAAACGTACCATGGCCAGAAAATGCATTCCGTTTCATCAACTTCGGGGAAATCCCAGTCACCATCTTGAAATAAAGCCAAAAAGGAGTGATAAGGTCAGTTGCATGTAATTTGTGCCCAAACGATAGGCCTCTCAATCAGGATTACAAAGGTTTAAACAACAATAACTTTTCTATAAGGAGTGACGACGAATTTGACATCGCTGATGCGTATTAAACCAAACCCGAGGACCGGGTCGTTTTGCCGGCAGACGGTCCAAAGCAAACGAGGCAATCTATTTTTATTTTTAACGGCCAGATTGCAACGAGAGCCAAAGTTTGCGTTCACGGCCGTTTTTCCCGGCACAGGAATAAGTAGCGCAAAGTCAATAACGGCCCAGATTGAAAACGAAAAACATGCGTCATTTTCCCCGGAAGACGCCCAAATGCAACAGAAAACATCGCTCATTTCCCGGAAGAACCGGGCCCAGATGCAACGAAAAACATCGGGCCATTTACCGGAAAAGACTTCCCAGATGCAACGAGGAACCAAAAATGTGTGCGATGCAATAAAAACAGGTGTTAAATAACTAATTAAATGAATAAAATAAATTACAATGGATGCGTAGATGCACACTGATCTGCATGAATTTGTAGCTTATAGTTCGCCAGTCGTGAGTGACGCTATTACGCTACATCATCGTCGTGCGTGGAAGGGTTATGCTACGTCATGCTCCGGTTTACGTCATGAAGCGTTTATGCATAATTAAAAAAATAGCCCTTATCGAACATGGTGGCGCTATCACCATCGAAATCGAAATTGCTGAATGGGTAATTGTACACAGTGTCACCCGCCTGATGAAAAGCACTGCGCCTTCTGCGGGCAAACAGTCCCGAAAGGCAGTGAAAAGCATCGCTCATTCTCCGGGAGGACGTCCCAAATGCAGACGACAAACATCGCGTCATTTTCCCGCGAGACGGCCTAAGATGCAACGAAACACATTGATCATTTTACCGGAAGACGGACCAAATGCAATGAACCAAAATCGAGTCATTTTTCCGTAAGACGGCCCAGATGCAAGGAGGGCCAATGAGAGTCATTTGCGCGACAAAAAATAGTTGTTGACTGCCCAGATGCAACGCAAAACATTTTTCCGAAAGGTGGTGGTACCACGTTTTTGTTGCCTCTCATTGCATCTCGGCCGCGTTAGTGTTAATGGCATCGGCTGGCTGAAAACACTCATTTTAAAGGTAAATATTTCCATCTGAAAATTCACCACGAATAAACGCCCCCCCTTTTTAGAAAAAAAAATGCAACGCCCCAGGGCTTTATAGATGATAACGGTAACCTTAATCAAACATTTTCTTTCGGGCAATAACTGCACACTTGCCAATAAAACGGTAGAGACCAAATGCAAAAATGTGCTCAAATAGTATAAATAAATCGAATTTTTCTGGGAAGTACTGTGACCGCCCAAAGGGTAATAGTGGTGGTACCTCTACCGATAGTATGAAAGCTTTGGTAAAAAAAATGTTGTTTGCCGTAATCCAACAGCCCTGACAACATATAAAATTAAGAATTTGGCGTCAAGCTCTACCTTTTACGTGGTAAACCAATGGCAAGTCTAAAATACGGATTCTTGGCGCCCCTCCCTGACAGAAATTATGAATTTAAAAGGACGCCACCAACACGTTACACCAGTATCAAAAGAGCATCATATATTAGATTAGGGAAAAAATTACTATATCGCACGAATTGGCAGCACAGTCAGAGGATTTCGGGTGCGGACTATTTTGTAGGTGATAAAGACAGTATTTCAAGCTATTGATTTCAATTGATTGTTGCTGGTGAAATTGAAACTTTTTTTTTTTTTTTTTTTTTTTTTTTTTTTTTTTTTTTTTTTTTTTTTTTTTTTTTTTAAAAATATTCTAATTGCCCGGGATAATGCATATGGCCCATGCTTGTAACTCGCCGAATTTTGTCACACCCAATTTTTGAAATTGTGATGACACGTTTTTTTTTCTTCAAATGATCTTCTTTCAAATTTTACCCCCCACCACAATAAAAGTAGACATTTTCTGAAAGGAAATTGAAAAAGGAACAATAAACACTCAGAAAATTTTGTAAGGGTGTAAGGTTATAAGCTACATTTTTTTAATGAGGCAAAATGTCAACTGAAAGTAACCCCTGTCATAATGTCAAAAAAACTTATGTTGTTACACCTATATTTCTTGAATTGATGTCATTTCTTGCAGACTGAGACTTAGGCCTTTCCAGCAATATATAATTTCGGGGGTTATCAATCACAAAAAAAATGAATGACTTTTCAAAAAATGACCAAAATAAAACACAAGTTTTTTGTCGCAACTTCAATAGATCAAGAACCTCCTCCCACAGGGTTTTTGGTCATATGTACAATATTAAGTGATGTTCCCTTAGAATAAAAATTCTCAACTGTTGAAAGTTTAAAATGGTTTGCACAAAGTCCGAAAGCAAAGAGATCAATGATGAGCCATGCATTGTAAGCCTCAACATGTGTACGATAAATTACAAAAGTAGAATGCGCAATCATAATGGTAAACCAGCATTTACACTTTTCTTCATGCCCATACACTGTACAGCTATAAAACATGAGACAGAGTATGTGTAAAGTTCATTACAGGAGTCAGGCAAAATTTGATGTTTTTGATTTCTCACTGGCAATGACAAACATAATCGGTAAGTTTCGAATTGACAAATAAAATCTGTGGCGAGATTTAATAAGTTCCAATCCCAAATTACAAGGATACAATCCTTTTGTATGATAGCAGTAGCTTGTGTATTTGGTTTGTTACTGATGAGGATTGCCTGACTGATGTTGCTCATAATAATAGCCTGTTATTACCTTTGTGCCATGTGGCTATTGGTTTTGGTGACCAAATTCATCAACTGTATTTTCTAGTTCAATTAATTTGACGCCATCGGATGTAACATGAAGCAAATTGTCCTTGACACATGTAGGCTAATTGCTTTAAAAATATGGTTTTATCAGTTAATATAGGTCAGTGCTCAGTGGTTTTAATAAATCATACTTGGACTGAAGTGGATTCTAGTTATATTATTTTATTTTAAATAATGTAGCCTATTGTCTTGGAGAACGTACTAGTAGGGGCCTATCAATGGTCTACAGCAGTGTATTATTTTAGGTATTTTACACAATATAAAACAAAGATAAATCTGTCAGGCTCTATATTTGATACCAAATTTGTGCAAAAAACATTGATTTTAAAAATTAATATCAACCGATTGCACGTCAAGGCACTAAAATTGCAAGTTCCCCATAGAGATTGTACAGAGCGCAACGCTTCCTCATTGCAAGCTTCCTCCACACCCGGAATTCGTCAATTGAATTGAATGCCTTCGGCCTTATGTTCAAGATACCTAATGAAAACTTTACATACTTAATAATTAATGTTTCAGCTATCATTTGATACCAAATTTACTGCCATATTCTCTTATACTTCAAAAGACGATTCATTAAAAACTCTAAACGACCACAGTGGAAAAATGTGACGCACCCCCTTTTTGGTGTGTCGAGTCAAAACGAGGATAGAAGGAGCACTTTTACTTTCATAAGATGTTCACCATATACCACGTTGGTACGGGAGTTTTTTTTTTTACAGTGTAGAGAAAATTGAATGTTGTTGTTATTACCTCGGAATAAACGAAGTCAGCAATTAACCCGTGGATCCTTGCAAGAGCACTTATTTGTGACTATACTCAGCACAGCTGGGGCCTGGTGGAAGTCAAATTGATATGTTTAGGCCTACATGAATTTCACCGCAATCATGCGTCGTAATTTCTTTACTGGGGATGTGTTATGTGTGGTCTAGTGGAAAAAAAAGCGGGACCCGTGATCATTACACGGTTAAAATCGTGAGTCAAGCCCCACTGTGGTCAACGTGTTTGTGGTCCCTGGGCAAGATACAATCTCATTTCTTCGTCGGACCAAAGCCGAAATTCTGGGGAGCTGCGATGGGAAATTACTTTTTTTTTTTTTCACATTATTTTATAATCTTCCAATCCACAGTCCAGGCAATGTTTAAAATGTTGAATAATGGGTTGACATTTTTCAAAAAAACACAGCCAATTTTAAATTAAATCAGACATTTCTTCAAATAAGTATTTCCAGTATGCCAATCTGGTATTGAAAGGTGTGGTTAAAATTTTGTTAAAATACAAATTTCTAAGAATTTTATCATGTAAAATTGATAAGATCATTTTCCATTCATCTGAAAAGAAGGTCTTCTCCACCTTTAATCTTACTTTTATAAATACAGAATTTTATGACCCGAAGGATATATTGAATACATAGTCTTTGTAACGTGTAATACCAAACCCCAATACCAGCTCCCTTAATCAGAACAATATTGACATATAGTTTAACCTGAACCCAATGAGAAAATCATTCCAAACTTTTGAGTAAATCTACCAGTCCCAAAACAAATGGATATACTGCGTCATCCCCACACAAAAGGTGCAACAAGGGTTATTGACTTCCCAATTTTGCCTAAGAGAGTATGGTACCAAAATCCTGTTGAGGAGCCGAAACTGGAACCAACGCAGTTTTACGTCATAAGTACACTTCAATTTGTAATAACCACATCTTAAGCCAATTATTTAGAAAATTGTGGTGCAAAAAGCAGGTTCCATTTCTCAATACACTTATTGATACATTCTTTCTGTTAAAAAGTATATAGAAACGGTTACACCCCTTTGCATCCTTAAGAATGGTGTTGACAAAATAACCCGAATGGAATTGCAAGAGAATTTTTTGCGTATTAAAAGATGAGCAAAGGTTTTTTCAATCGCCTTTTTTATGCCATAAAGAGTAAGAAAAAAATGGTTCTAAGAATAAATTTTCTAAATCATTACAGATAAAAAAATCACCATCAAGGGTTAAAACAAATCATTGAATATAGAATTACCATTTTATACCAATCTTTATAAAGGGCAGACTTGTTACCCACCTTAATTTTGGCATTATGCCAAATATGGAACTTAAAACCTCATCTTTGCCGTGGTCCAGGGCAATATTGAGAAATGATTTCCATGCGATAAAAACACTTTCAAGAAAGGGTATTACATTAATATTCCTGTATAATCTGTTCCAGTATACATCAGAGGAATAGTCAAAAATTACGTAGGTGTACTCACTTTAAAACAATTAACATCATTATCACTGATGTATTTAAACAATCTACGGAATCCAGGTAATGTAAAGTGCTTGGCAAAAAAGGTTCAAATGAATCATACTTGCACCACCCTTAGTCACAGAGCCGCCAATTTGATTTATAACTAATTTGTCTACTTTCTACCCAAAATAAAATATAAAACTTGTAGTGATTATCCTGAACCATATCGTTATTTGGGTAGGAGGAAGCGACAGGATCAGATGATTCAACTTGGCAACCAAAGAGATTTGACCACAAACAAGTACCTAGACGGTCAGGAACCTCTTTGACAAGTGGTGAATTTGTTTTGTAATGCCCTTGCCTTGTGGGGGACATAGTTTACATTCAC